>JABUQX010075213.1:0-7500 GCA_015478945.1 Trachelipus rathkii | reverse complement strand
CTTATTCCCAATCTTAAGGAGGGGGAGGGGAGGGGAAGGAGGGGGAGTAGGAGTAAGGGGAGGAGGAGGAGTAGGAGGAAGGAGGAAGGAAAAAACAAATACGTAAGAAGGTACCAATGGAAAGAGGAAAGAAGAGAAAGGTAATTAGAAAAGATTGGATTGGGCAAGGAAAAACAATAACAAACATAAAATAAAATATATTAAAAAAAAATTGGAGGAATCACTTAGAAGGACACCGAAGTGCTTGAGCCCCTAATCATCTTATTTTTATTTTTTAATGACATGCAAAAATGGAGTCCCAAGTAGACCTTAAAACTGCCTTTGCTAAATGAACTCGTAAGTTCATCCGATCTTTAAAATCTTTATAGGAGTCTCTCCACCCTTTCTATGACTAGTGATTATGAAATTTGCATTTTGGTATCAAAATCTATTTACAAATTTGAGGCATTTAAATGTCTGACAAATTAGACGGTCCGTTCTTTAAAATTCAGCAACTTGTGCAGGCGCCTCTGTCACCAACTTCACAGTCACTTAACTGACTGGTTGTAACATGAATGTTGAAGTGTAAACGTTTCCGTCGACATTGCTCTGTATTACAAACTGTTAAGAGCTGAATGGCTGGAGTTTGAGATCATAATAATTTAAGTCTACTAAGCTTATGGTATGACATTCCCTTCTTTTTTAATGCAATTAAATGAAATCCGCACTGCATAAATATTATTTTGCAGTCCAAACAATCTTCTTCGCCATACAGTCAACAAATTTACTTTTGGATTAAATGATGGCAGTTTCTCACGTATCGCCTGTATTTTGTTCATGCTCAACATCTGTATATCGTCAAAGCTGCCGTCCAACAATGCGATCAATACATTCTCTGAGTGTGCCAAAACAGTATTTAGTTCACTACTTTTAAGACTTTTTCCAGTCCAACTTTAACTTAAAACCGAGAAATTCTCTTAATCAATTGGAAAAGGCTTTGGGTCTAAAAGTTAAATTTCCAGCTTTGCTTTATTTCAGATAATTCCCAAACTTATCCTATGAACATAGTGCTGATCTGTGCTCAAGTCATCAACAACAGATTGGGATAGCTCTGGTTAGTGGGGGTAAGATATTTGTTTGATTTGAGAAATGGCCAACTTGAAACACCTCCACTCCAGCTTCTCAATAGGTCCTGTGAATGTATTAGGACTATCCATGGTTCCATCTAGTCACAGAGACATGACGCAATGAAAGAAAGTTCACTTGCTTATAGGAGACAAATAGCCCACAAACGTGGCTTGTTAAGCAGCTCTTCTAAGCCTAACATGCAAAATTGAACTTGTCAGTTATAACTGGAGAACAATCTACAACAACAATCATCCTCTTGTTTTGTAATTCAGTGCCACTGAACACTGAAAGAATTAAATAAACTCTTTTGCTATAGTTCTGCCCTCACAAGATGAGTAACATAGTATCAACCTGGTTCACCAACTACATTTTAATGCTCTTCAAGTTGCACTGATCTATGAAGTTTATTATTTGTTCTTGAAGCAAAGTTTGGAAAGCTTTCCTGCTCTTCCTAGGCTGAGTGATAAACAATGAGGTCTATGTTAGTGCAAGACAAATTTGTCATGGAGTGGGAAAATATTTATAAGGTGTTGAAAGGCCAAAATTTGCTGCTTAAAAACATAACTTCTTCGGAGTAATATACACGGTACGATCGTCCTGAAATACAGTCCCCCCCCCTTTCCTCTACGTCTACTTAAATTTTTGTACGAGTTCTGTCACTGAAGAATAATGATATAATCAATATGCTTATGCAATAAAACTATTTAATAGGCTTACATTTTCATGAATTAAGAATACCACACAGCCAATGTCTCGTTTTTGTATCAAGGAAAAATGGTCATTCTAGTCAAAAACCATTTCTCCAGCAAGAGCGGATGCTGAGCTATGGCCGTCCTTGCCATTGAGACATTTTTGAAAACACGTTTGTAGCAGTTTACAATCAAAAAATGTAGTAACCACCTAAAATCATTTTCCCCCCCAGTCCTAACATATATCAGGATATGAGGATAATTTTTTCAAGCATTAACTTTCTCTCCACCCTAAACCTTATTGTGTAGTAAATACACCCTAAAAACTGAGATGAAAGTAGTTGTAGTCACCATCTATGATGTTGTACCTTTGAAAATGAATAAGTGCACCAACTTCACATCGTCTAGTATGTCAAGTTTTCCATACTGGAAAGTAGGCACAAATAATAAGCTTTTCGCTTTTGACCTGATAACATCCGAAATATAAGTGAAACTGGACGGGTTAAATATTGGAACAGTATTCCAAACAAGAGCTGATGTGATATTTGCTTATATAATTGAATCAACTATAAAAAAAAGAAAACAATTATCAACCTGAGTCGAATCCTCAATGTCCCTTGAAGTCATCTTAGAAATCATTGCTTGCGATCGGCATTTGCAAGTAATTTGTTGCTACAATTAAGATCTTGAATATCAACAATGTTTACAAGAGATACAGAAGACATATAGTGAAATAAAAAATACTGAGCGGTATTTCTGATAAAGCAATTTAACAGTTACATTTTTAAATAAGGCAGAAATTCACCAGTTTGAGGGGACACCACCATGAAATCTTATCATCATCATCACCCACCTTCTCTCCCCAAGACTGGGGGTAAGGTGCGTAGCGTAAACTGGAAACAGAATAGTAGATGAATATGCGCAAGTCGAAAAGAAAGCCCAGCGTTACCGTCACATTTATACCCTTGAGTGAGAACTCGCCGCAGTCAGAAAATTCCACAGTAGAGCTTCACGGGACCGTGACGGATTCTCACTATGGCATCTAGTCAATGTACGGTATTCGCGTATAAAGAGAATATTAAGGAGTAGCGATAGCACAATTTAATTCTCGTTAAAATATGGTTGTCCTTAATATAATGGCTTCACACCTGATTTGGGCGATGTTTTGCTAAGGTCGCGCGAACCATGATTTGACCGACTGCTCTTTTGGAGGGGTCAGGAGGAGTATTTTGGAAGGGAGGAAGGGAGGCGGTCCTGATAAGGATGAATGCACATTTGATTTTTTTTTTTTTTTTAAATCGGCATCATATTCCAGTTTTATAAATTGCACTTAATTATTTAATTTATTTATGATGTGGTCGGTGGTTAGCAAGTTTATAATATATATTATATATATATATATATATATATATATATATATATATATATATATATATTAATATAGTATATATAAATATATATATATATAATATATATAAAATATATATAATATATAATATATATATAACTATATAGTGAGTATATATATATAATTATATAATATATATAGTATATTATATATAATATTATATATATATATATATATATATATATAATATATATAAATATTAATATAACTAATATATATATATATATATAATCATATATATATATAAGAATTTCAGTCGAAGGAAAGGAAAATGGAATGTGCATCTCCAATAGCCAAAGAAAATCTCCAGGCTCTGAGAGCTTCAAGGGACCACTTATCCCCCCAGAAGAAGTAACTATCCCTAGAAAAGTCACAGATATGCTTGCTTTAATCTGACCAGATTTAAACAACTAATTTCATTTCGTCACAAAAGGCATGGGTTTTTCCTGTAAAATATTTGAATTGATAGAACAGAACATAAATGAGAGATGAGAAGGCGGTAGGAGTAAATGAGAAAAGGAAGAGTCTATTGTATAATGCTAATATTTGAAATTTAAGAAAGAATCTGTTATGTTGGATTTATCTCCAAGAAGACGATCAGGGAAAAGAATAAGGATATGCAATAACTATTCTAGATTATTAAAGATAAAAAATTGCTAGATAAGTTTACCAACTATTATTATTATTAATTATATTGATTATTATTATTATTATTATTATTATTATTATATGATTATTATTATTATATTATATGATAATTATTTATTATGATTATATTATTTGTAAATTATTATAAGTATTATATATTATTATTTATATTATTATTATTAATTATTAAATTATATTATTATTATTATTATTAATTATTATTATTATTATTATTAATTATTATATTATTATTTATTATTATTATTATTATTATTATTATTATTATTATTATTAAACAATATAATTTTACATTTTTTTTTACTTTTATTCTGATAATTGTTTTTTTTTATTTCTACTAAACATTATCTTTCACATATCTTCCCGAATCTCACACAAGCCAAAATATTGTTGAATATTTGTTTTTGTTTTAAAAATGTCATGATATATATTGCAACATTTAAAGAGAGAGAAGAGGTGTTAAATGCTGTTTACTGTGGAATGCTGAGGAGATAATTACGGCAGAGAAAAGAAAGATTTGTGTCTCTTTCACAGATTGTTATTGACAATGAAGAGAGAGAGAGAGAGAGAGCAGGAGAGAGCGAGCGGGAGAGAGAGGAGAGGAGAGAGAGAGAGAGAGAGAGCAGAGGAGTTAGAAAGTTTGAGAAAATGTAGTTTACGAATCAGGAGAGGAGAGAGAGAGAGAGAGAGGAGAGACGAGAAGAGAGAGAGAGAGAGAGAGGAGAGAGACAGGAGAGAGTAGAAAGTTTGAGAAAATGGTAGTTACGAATCAGGAAGAGAGAGAGGAGAGAGGAGAGAGAGAGAGAGGAGCAGAGAGAGAGAGAGAGAGAGAGAGAGGGAAGAGAGAGACAGAGAGAGATAGAAAATGTTTGAGAGAGAAAAAAAGTACGAATCAGGAGAGAGAGAGAGAAGAGAAGAAAGAGAGCGAGAGAGAGAGAGGAGAGAGAGAGAGAGAGAGAAGAGAGAGAGAGAGAGAGACAGAGAGAGGTAGAAATTTTTGATGAAGAAGTAGTTACGAATCGGAGAGGAGCGGAAGAAAGAGAGAGAGAGAGAGAGAGAGAGAGAGAGAGAATGAGAGAGAGAGAGAAGAGAGGAGGAGAGAGAGAGCAGAGAGAGAGTGAGGAGAGAGTAGGAACATGTTTCCTGAGAAGATATCGTATTTACGTACGCAATCAGGAGACGAGAGAGAGAGCAGAGAGAGAGAGAGAGCAGAGAGAGATGAGAGAGAAGAAGACGAGGAGAGAGAGAGCTGCAGGAGAGAGAGAGAGAGGAGAGAGAGAGAGGATGAGATTGTGTAGCAAGGAGCAAAATATGACATCTTTTTAATTTTAATGTATTATCTGATTGTAATATTTTAAATTTTTATATCTTTCTTTGAAACTCAGCAAAATTGTGCCTTAAAAACCAGTGCAATTGTGTGCCATTGGGAAATTTTGGTCATTTATTACAAATTTTGTGCAACACGTCTGCTACTGGACTCCTCCCTCTAATCCTCGGCCGCGGTGTCGGCCCGGGAACCCGGCCTTCTACGGATGCAGCCTCGTGCAGCTCAACCAGCGCGCATTATCCTCTGCTGCCCCGCTTCTGTATAAGATCTCATTAACGTCCACAACCAGCATCACTACCCTCTCAACAACCCACTCGGGGACACAACCAAACACGAACAACCTCGGACACACTCGGCCACACAATGACCACACTCTCCCGGGACACACACACACGTAAACCCAGTGGGCCGCCACTTCACAGGGGCGCTCATCGGACCACAGAACCCCAAATCACAGAAGCGAATTTTATCTGGTTTGAGAACCTTTCACCAATTCGAGCGCACAGAAACACATAGCCACCCTCCTTTCCCGATTCCGCCCCTTTTTTTTCTCCCTACGTTTCCTCCGTTACCTTCCGATGGAACTTTTGCCGCCTTCAACGTTCTGAGCGGTTTCTCGTCCTCTACCTCTTTTTCAGGTTCTGGATACGAGGTCCATTGGAATGCTCGACAATTTATGGGATCAAGCGGGCGAAGTACAGAAGAGATTTTAAATAACACAAGCTAATTTCTTAAAAACCAAAAGTTTATTGTCCCCGCTCTCTCCTCTTGTTGGAAAATTTTTGGCTTTGTGTTTAATAAAACTATATGCAATCTTTGTGTTCTCTAAACTGCAAATTCTGTGTTGCAAGCAATGTATGCTGATTAATTTTTTATCTTCTTCCTGCATATTTTGTTCATCTTCCCATGCAATATAATGATAACTTCTTTTTATAATCTTTATTATCTAAATAAATACCAATAAATAAATAAAAAATAGAGCAAAAAAAAAAAATAATTTTTTTAGAGCGGATATATCTTTCGGGTCCACGTTGTCGTAGTCCCTCCCTCCGCTCTTCTCCCTGCTCTCGCTCCTTAGACAATGATAACCCCTGGAGCCTATCTTCCTTGCCTGAAACCTTGAACTTCTCGCAGTAACAATGCTCTCCTCTCCCCTCTTCCTTCCGTTTGTCTCCTCTCCCTCGTCTCCCTTCTCCGGGTCAGAATGGCTCTAGGGTCAGTGAGTATGATACAGGGACTAGAAGTGGAAATCAAGCACATCGGACGAAAGTCGCTCTGGCCTGCCGTCTGGCTTTTTCCATCAAAATACGTCACTCCGTAAACGTAGGAACATCATCTTCATGATTCTCGATTCCATCTCTAGTAGCTCTCTGCCTCTCGCCGCACCCGAAATCGTGCTGCTTCAGACCAAACTCTGCTTTCTTAATCTAACTCCTTCAAAAATCAATCAACTCACTACTCAAAATAAGATACAATATCAGTAATAGTCACTGTACTCTAGCTCACATTCATCTGTTCCTTGGTACTCCTACTTTCGTCAGGCCTCCCTCTCCTCGCTGCCTCCACGAATCGTCTCGCCAGTCTCTCTCTTTCTTTTCAGTTAATGACATCAAGACGATCAGCACATGGCTCATTGCTCGTATAGTGTGCGAGGCTGACATAACCCAATGCAACGTGTCACAGTTATGGGACTGCCATGAGATTCAAGCTTCACTGCAGTAGTCAGGTATGATGTCACCCCGCGAACATAAATTCCTTCCTTAAACTGTCTCTCCCTCATTCTCCGTCATACAAATACCAACTTTCCTCTCGCTTTCCCATCCTCACCATCCCCTCCTCGTCTCTCATTCTCTCACTCTCCTCCTCTCTATCCCTCTCTCATCAACCCTCCTCTCCGCTTCGTCTCCTCCCTTCCTAGGCTGGGGCCCTCCTCCCTCCTCCCTTCTCTCCTCTCCCCTCCTCTTTCAATCCCCTCTCTCACCTATCGTCTTCCTCTCCCCTCTCTCTAGCTCCCTCTCCCCCTTCTTCTCTCATCTACTCTCCATCTCATCGTCTCACACCATCCGATCCCAGCGCTCTCTCTCCGCGCTCATCCTCTCTCTCGTCTCTCCGTCGTTCTCGGCTTCGTCTCGCGGTCGTCAGAGAAACACTCCCAACACATCCCTACGTTCCTCTCCCGATCGCCACATCTCATCCTCCCACCGTCTCTATCATCACTTCCTCTCTCACCGCGTCCTCTCTCTCTGCTTTCTCGTCCATTCGACACTCTCTCACACTTCCTTCATCCTCTCTCTCCGTTTTCG
>JABUQX010075212.1:0-34304 GCA_015478945.1 Trachelipus rathkii | reverse complement strand
TTTTTTTTTAGGGTAAACGTGTTATTTTGAGTGAAATATATGGTTGTGAATAAATTGTTTTGATTGTTTTATTAATGGCAAAGGGGGGGTTGGAAGAAAAGTTTTGTGTTCATGGTGGTTGCGTGTTTGGAGGTTGTAGGAAATTCTTTGTTTAGCTTTATGGTAGGATTTTTTTATGATGTATGTAGGGTAGTTTAGGTTTTGTTAAATGTGGAGAAGAGAAATTTTGTTTCTGAGTCAGGTGATTGGGGTTAGATATTCGGTAGGGCTCTTGAGTAAAAGGGCTGTTAACGTGGCTTCTTTTACGGATTTGGAGTGAGTAGAGTACCAGGGTATGTATACAGGATATAGAGGTTTGTTTTCGAGTTAGACAGCTATTGTTAAGTGGTTTTGTGTTCTGTGTCCAGGGATTATAGTAATCAGGAAGGCAGGGGGTCTCACGTTTTCAGATAGTTCATGTAGTAATACTCATAAAGGAGATGCAAATTATTTATAAAGTTTCTCAATATTCTTATGTGTTTGGGTATGTAAGTTTCAAAATTATTTGCCATCAAAAAATGAGATCAAGTTATTCTTAAAAAATGCACCAGACTACAAGTGGATATTCTTACCTACAAGTCCTTCACTAAATTTTATTTTTATATATGTCCATCATCTTCCACCAGTAATCTGACTCTCCCAGTTGAAAAAGTCCATGAAATCCTGGACGAAAGCTCGTTTTTTCCGGTATTTCCTGACTTGTAGATATTATATAAATTAGTGTCATCAGTATATAAAATTTTAATGATTTATATTAATAATTCATTAATTTTCATAATACCTTTTTTAAGATTGTATGATCTAGTATATATCACTATTATATATATATATATTATATATAAAATATATATATATAATATTATATATATATTATATAATATATTATAATATAAAGATTCTTTTATATTGTTAATTTACTATATATTTTATATATCATATATTAGTGATGCACGATTACCATAGGTACGGTTATCCGGTTCAGTGGTGATCGGTCGGATTTTTGAAGTATCGGTATCGGTAATCGGTATCGGTCAAACTGAAAAGTTTAGTATCAGTTGGTTCGGAATTTTGCGATACCCTTAACATACAGCACTTTGCGCCTTAAATTGATTTGTATTTTTATTTTAAGTTATTTGTCTATAGTTAGGAATTTATATTATATATCTAATTTATTATAATTTATATATATATTTATATTTATATTTTATATAATTTTATATATTATATATATAACTATTATATATATTAATAGAAAACTCTACAGTATATGCTCCATATATTTTAATACATATACGATATTGTATATATATTATATATATATATATAATATATATATATATATAAATATCTTATATATATCTTATATACTATATATATCACGTACCATGTCCCACATTGCTGCAAAGTGGTGTTGGTAGTTGAAAGGGTTATTACTTTTCAATACATCTCTTTTTGATATATTAAGACATGAAAGATTGTTTAAGAAGGTGTGTTTCAGGCCTCTCTTGTTTGTTACTCAGACATATTATGTTTATTTTATTATATACATTTTTCTTTTCTACTCAACTGTGGCTTTAGGTTCTAAAATACGAGACTATGTTTTATACCCTTTAGATATTTTAATAGTTTCGAATTTCTTCTTCTTCTTTCAAAATTCCTAAATATTACATTTTGTTTTTTTTAAATTTAACATACTTTCTTATTTTTAAGTATGTTTTAAATTTAAAAATTAATATAAATATCTATAATATTTATATTTTTTATTTATTATATAAGTTTTTTACTAATAATTATTTAATTATTGAAAGTATATATTAATTATTATATAATATATAATACACCAAATTTTATATAGATAATTTGATCATTCATGGACCTAAAAAAAAAGAAAGATATTAACCGTATTCGTTTTGCATTTGTGCTTACGAAACGTAAGAAATGCTCGAATTTGCTTTCGTTTGTTAAACTTAGCGCAAATCGTAAGAAATGCTATTACCACAACATAGGAAATTTCGTCTTAAAGTTGCTATTTCTTGTGATTGCTGAATTTACTTACAGCTCTTTAACGAAAAATGTGGCAAAACATAAAAATCATGACGGCGTGGTAGGGCTACCAACTCGCCATCATTATACTTTCATGAGGTGATGAAATATTTCATTTACAATGAATTAGAATTTAAAAGATACTAATTTCTGTCACAAATCGACAGAAGAACTCACATACACGAGATAGGTAATGATCAATTTTATTGGCAAAATATAAACCATTTTTATTTATATAGTTTACTCCGAAAATCGCGGGTCCATCACGCAGTCTATGAATTCCAATTGCTATGCAAAAACAAAAGTAACCTCATAAGAAAACTCAGAGTATTCAGTTTGGCACGATTCAGGGCAATATAAGATTCAGGCAATCAGGTGTGTGCCCTAATAGAACTCCTATTTGAGGAATGTTAAAGTGTTAGGATTAAAGTGTTATCATATATTATAGAAGATTCCAATTTTAAATTCTTATTTTATCTGTAAAAGATTATGAAAATGGAGAATTTTTGTAAGAGTTCATAGGGGAAAATTGAAAGGTATAGTGATCTCTGGACAAACCTAAATTCTCTGATTGAGAGATGGGAGAAGATCGTAGTTACGAATAGGAAATGGACCATGTGTGATTGAAAAGGCTAAGCATGCTTTAGTTATTGGAAAGGTTTTACAAGATACATAGTTCAAAGTTACAAGTGACACATTTATATTTTGTAAACGATGTGTGACCTCAGCTTTACTATTATCGCTTTCTCTAATCTTAAAGAAAACTGCCAATTGAGTTGTTAGTTTAATAATGATATGGAAACTTTTGCTTATGGAATTTTTGCTTTAAAATGTTTTAAAAAAAGGGAAGAAGAACATTGGAAAGGGGTCCAATTCAGGGAATCCGAAGACCGGGAACAGGAAGATTTAGAACCAATAAATTTTAGGGAGATAAGTGTTATCGAGAACGAGTAAACAAGTTTATCAAAAATATGTTAGAGGGATAAAGACTAAAGTAGAAAATTTAGGAAGAAAGGTGATTTCTTCTGGAAAATCAACCTCCAATCAGAACCAATAACAAAGGCTTGTGTATGCGGGAACTTAGACCCAATTTTATGATTAAAGGAGATTGAAATAAAGAAATGTCCCAGTAATGTTAATTAGTGGCATTAGCGATAAATAAATTTGCGCAAAGCCCCCAAATACTTATACTGGCGATAAGTTTATTTATTACTTAATCTCCTTTAATCGTATATGTAAAATTAAGATACCGAAAGCGTTATAGATCAGAAACATGATATTAGTAACTCTCTCTTCCTTTTATTTCAAGACGTTTTCGTTTTTGTCAAAATTTTGTTTCCCCCGCGTCTATTCCCGGATAAGATTGCTTCCCCAAGTTTTGGGTGCCTTCTCCCACAGAACGCAGCTGATCGTCACAAATATGCGGCCCTTCTATAAATAATCGTTCCATCTTCCAACTCGGCCCCCAAACAAGAGGAACAGAGATTTCGTGCTGGCTTTACTTTTGTTTTTTAAACATTGGAATATATGTTATAGAGTACGTGGTTTTGGAATAGCAAAAATAAAAAAATAACTGGTTTTTATTACAAATAATTAATCTCAATATTTGGATGGAGTTATCAATTTGGAAGAAATTAGAATTTAAGGCTGATTAGATATTGAAATTCCATTCAGTCACCATATTGTTTTGTTTCACATTTTTAACGTAAAGAACGTGCTTAAATTCGCTAGCAGGGAAATAGCAACCTACAGATTGTGGGACTTCCTTACGTCTGGAAGCCATTTCTTAGCAATTGTCGGTAAGTTTGACAAAAACGAACGCAACTCGAGCATTTCTTAGCTTTCGTAAGCACAAATGCAAAACGAAAACGACTTTAATCAGTATCTAGAAACAAGTTGAAAATCTGGAAAAGTGCCTGTGTTTTCCCTGTTCTTCCAAATTTTCCCTGGACTAAAATAATGATAAAAACATCTTTATCTTTAGTTATCAATAAGGAAAGAATGAAAAAATGAAAACCTCGAAGCCCACATCAAAGCATACCAGTAAACAAGTTTTTTCAGCTTTCACAAATTTAAATGAACTCTTATAATTCAAAACTTTACAAGTGAAAATTATATATTTACATGAAAAATTTTTAAATTTCCCATTTATCTCTATCTGATGGTATCAACTGCATCATTATAATTTATCTGATATCTGCATATATGTTACCACGGTCCCTTGCTTTTTCTTTCATATTTTTCCTTTTTTATTCTTTTATTCAAAAATAAAATCGGCACACAACAATATAATAACATTTGCAATTATTTTAAACAAGAATCAAAATTTATATAACTCAGAGATACTACCTTCTACTAATAACAAAATTATTGTTCATAATATAAATAACATAATAAATAAGTACATTCATTTTTACAAAAAAAAAAAAGCAAAGGGCTGTGTTGAGTTAAGCTGTTTTCGAATGTTTAATTGTGAGGTTCGTTGCAGGACATTTATGACAATAAGTGTTACATTACAGCTTCCAATTTGGTGGCTAATTTTCTTTATTTTTTTTTTGCACCTTCGAGTTTCTGTTCTTTGGACATCAGTATTTCTTCTTAGTATGTTCATACTCTGAGCAGCGCGTTGCGGCAGTTGACATCATCTATTTGTAAATCAATAAAATCAACCCCATCACAGTATTTTTCTTTTCTTCAGAAGTAGACTTCCTTTGTTCACTCCGACTATTTTAAAGAAATTATTCATAAACTGTCAGCGACACAACCGCCACAATCTTTACAAGGAAGGTAAGCATTCCCATTGATTATATTTGAAAGAATCTAGTAGTTACAACAGTTTTTTGATTTCTTTTTGTACGTTCTAAAACTATTTTTAAATTATTCCAAAATGAAAAGTATTATATGATCGAAGTCTATCTATATCCTCTTCATCAAATTAATCTTCGATGGAATGTTCGAATATTGTTGGAAGACATAGGATATTTGAATTAGAATAAATCCAAGTTTATATCACTTCTTTGATGTACAAACTGATAAAATCAAGGCGCTCGAGCAACAAAAACCCGACATCAATTCCTGCTTGATAAATCCACATGAAAAATTTCATTTCAATCAAACTTAATTCTGTCAGAGTTTCATTAAGAAAACGATTAACCTTCGTGACAACTTATCGTCACACTTTGTGAATGGAAATACTATATAAACAAAAGGAACACTTAAATTCTTTAGGAAAAGCTGATAGAGAACTTGAATAATAAAAATCAGGAATAAACTAGCAGGAAATGTTTAATGGAAAAAAATTTTAATAAAAAAATAAAATATATATAGGTCAATGAATAAACTTCAAGAGTATAAGTTCTTAGGCTAAAGGAGAAGTTGAACTATATAGATTTAATGCAGTAATTTATTTTCATTCACTTATCAATAAATATAAAATTTCCAAGTATGCAGATGATAGAATCCCCGGTATTCTTGTGCTTCTATTACTTCAAGTATATCTAGCAATTGAAGAGATTTAACATATCATAATATAGAGCCAATTGAGGAACTTTCTTAATGATCTCCCTTTTAAGGATTTTTCGAAGATCAATTATGTGCCTTCACTTCGCTATACTTCTTTTCGTTAAAAGCCCAAAAATGATGGCCCCTGATTATAATTGCAGATATTCTTTGAGTGTTTTCACCTCGTTTTCCCCTGAACATTTTCTTTTCCCCCTGTGTTTTTCCCTGCCTTCGGTTAACCCTGTTTCATATAATATATATCTATATATAACCACCACACTCACCCCCCACCTATAACGATATATATAATTATATATATATAATGTATTACTCTAATATATATTATATATATATATTATATATCTATTACTATATATATCACTCTATATATTATATTATCGATATAATATTACGACTCAAGGCGACTCACCATATACCGTATCTGCTCGGCTTAGCAACCAGAGCTTAATAATTTTAGAAACGTCCCGATCTCACTTCCTACCATAAATCCACATCTGATACGATAATCTCTAATCTAATTTTTTAGTGAAAAATGGGTTTAAATCGAATGAAAATTATATTTACACATATAAACATGCTAGACATTATTTGCAAAATTGAAGCAAACAGCTGTCTAAGAATCATCGCTCAATTAATAATGTGTTTTTCAAATTATATTCTCCACAATTTCCCTTGCAATTGTACTTAGCTAGTGGAGCTAAACATTTTGCTTAAACTTCTCCACCACCTGCATAGTATCACTTAGTGTATGTTTCTTGGTGATAAATCTTTCAATTATTTGCGCTACATCATCTTTTAGGTAATGCGTTCATCGTTCATTACTACTGGACATAGTAGAAATTCTTACCAGTGAATCCTGTTCATTGATATTACTTGTTAAGAAAGATGTTGTTCCATGTAGATTCGTTTATTTCCTTTTAATTGGGTGCGCGTAATGAAATAGCATATTCGGATGAAGATTTTTCCAACTTGCAACACAACACGGTGACAATATTAAATTTTCTAATATGTTACAAAAACAGAACTTGACCTTTAATAACGGGGACTAACAAGTAAGTTGCAATAGTATGAAGGCCGTTAATTTCCACAGAACTTAAAGCGTATTTTTAGTCTAAGTTTTATGACTCTTTCATCTATCTTCTAACTACCGTAATCCTTTTTCATCTCTTCGTCAAGATGGTTCAAAATTCTTCCACTTAGCCGTTAATATTAATGTTATCTACATCGGAGAACAGAAGCTGTAGAGGGCCTGATTTTCTTTGTCACATCAATAATCTTATGCTGACTGTTGGAGCATCAAATGTTTATTGAACTTATAATGTGAGACATTGGTTCATCCTTTACACCAGTTGAGCGAGTCCCCATGTCTTGTCTCATGTATTTAATAATTGCGTAGAGAATTCATCTTACCAGTATTTTTATTATTAAACTATCTTATATCAAATCTCGAACAAATAATCCGAATGAACATTCTCCTGCAAAGGGAAAGCACAGCTGAAGGAATTATGAGGAGCGTGGATTATTAATAAATGTGCAGTGCGGCATCTCTTACAGTACCGGCTCACTAATATAATTTATTATATAAGGTTAATATGAATGAATATAGATATATATAATTAATACTATTAATTATAATATATAATATATTACTATATCATATTAAAATAAACTACTATTTAAATTATATATTACTATATAATAATAATAATTTGATATAAATATAACTATATATTATATAATATTACGCCTTAAGGGAATAAAATAGTTATCTCGTTCCAAGGTATCAGTTGGTTCCGATTTGAGGTTCGGTTCGAAAATAGTCTTGGTCATCGGATACTTTATCTAGGCCGATCGAAAAAAGATAAAAATATCTCGGCAAAAGTGAAATAAGCCGAAGCTACTTGTAATCGCGGTATCTTGGGATAAATCCCGGACCTACGCAAGAATTTTGGTAATCGGGATGATGCCATCCAATGTATAATATAATATATATAAGAATGTTTCTAATTTTTCAAAAATATCTATTATAGCTATATATACATAGTTAAAGGGTAAATTATTAATTATTATTTAGGAGAATAATATATAATAAAAAATAAAATTATAAAAAAAAATAATTAAATAAATATATAACAAAAAATAATAAAATAAAAATATAAAATAAAAAATATTTTAACTTCTAAAAAATATAATTTTACTTTGATTATATAAATATATATATAAATTTCTAACAAAATTAAAAATGAGAATTAAGTTTATTTCTTTTTTGGCTGTTACGTATTATTAAAAAAACTGTTAGTATGTAAAATAAATAAGGTAAACAGGTTAAGCTCAAAGATAAATAATATCCAAAAAAAGTAAGTAATGACTAATGAAAAAAAATGTGAATATAAAAAAATGAGAGACCTGTGAGAGGTGTAATATATAATAGTAATCTAGCTGCACAATGTTTGTTGTTCTTGAATGCAGAGAATCTGTTCTTACGAGGGGAGATTGCGCAAGGTGAGTGAGAGATATGAGGGATCGATTGAAGAAGAGAGGAATATATTGAAGTTGAGAAAGGAGTGCAGTAAAGTTAGAGAAGAAAGGTTTAGAGAGATGTTCGAGTTAGCGAGGAGGGAGCGGGACTCTAGGAGGAGTAGACAGGTGAATATCATCACCCTAGGACGGAGATGGGATAGGGAAAAGGATTAAGTAGTTGATAATAGGTCTGCCGATGAAATATTATAAGAAAATAGAAAATAAAAATTTAAAGAATGAGGAATTTCGAATCCAAGCTTGTGAACCTGCGTAAAGTAAAAAACAGTTCGTTACTGTCTTCCAAAAGATTTAGATTGCCAGATGTTAATGTTTGAAGTTATTCTAAAGGGAAAGTACTGACTTACTTAAATAGACATAAAATTGAAGAAGAAACTCCTAAAATAGGAACAACCATAACAATACAAGATAGGAACTTTAAAAAGAGAAAAATAAACAAAGAAACGATAGACGAAAGTAATGTGTAATCCAAAAGGTGCACAAGCGATACAAAAGTAGATATCAACTGGAATAAGAAGAATAAAAAATAGATAGAGAAGATTGATTCTACAAAATAGATATGACTTCAGATTAGTCATATTGTGCAATGGTTGGTACTAAATGATTAATGATGGAATAGAAGGTACAGGAAGAATGTATTAGCAGTAGATTAGGAGATATGGTTATTGATCAGAAGATGAAAGTAGGATGAAAAAAGGTGGCATTGATTTACTGGGATACTATGTTACCAAGTTAGGTGCAGGTCAGGGATTGGGAAATAGGGCTTTATTAGGTGTATAATCAGAGGTTAGGCTTCAACATATATATATATGCTTTTCGAGGATATATTAGGTCTTTTGATTTGTGGATAGGACATTTCGGATAAAGATCGTTTTGCTTGCAGCTAGTGGAAAGTTTACTTGAGTCGTAAAGTGTTAGGGTCTTTTCTTAGATTACAGTTTGGAACTTGTTTAGAAAAATACTTAGGTAAAGTTGGGGTAGGTTGGGCTAAAATCTATATATCAATACCATTGCATTGGTATAACTATAATAATAGTCAAGTTCGGAAAATCAGAGATAAATAAGCTATGTGTTGTATTAACGGTCTCAAATAATAGTTAATCAGATGATATAGACTAATTAACAGCATACCGGAGTATCAATGGTTTTTAACTACAATACAATTGTACATAGCCTTAGATAAAACTGACTGACTATAGTTATAACCATATAAATGAGAATCTAGATTATTTTTATTTGCATAAATGAGCATGGTTAATGCAGAATTATAATGGAGAATTCCTTTCAGGATATTGAATAGACGGAGTATGCTCGCTTATTATATACAGCGTTAAAGATAAAGAAGAGGTTCGGTGGTAATCTGGTTTGTGCGCTTTATAGTTAAAGCAATTATTCAATCTTGTGATATAGATGATGACTTTAAAATTTGGAAATGTTGATGGACTTGAATCAGATGTGGGTAGATAATCTGCTATATTATTTCAATAAATCATATTAGAACTAGGCGGAATTTTACTAGACCATCCTGGCCAGAAGTCAAGATTAGACACAGAAATTGTGAAAGAAATCGAGGCAGCATGCCACAATAAAGAAAAAGATATAGTCATAATGGGTGATTTTAATTTCTTGGCATTCAATGGGATTCCTTGTATAATATGGACCATAATAGTTCTGCATTTATAAATTGCTCATATACTAGAGATAACTTTTTTGGACCCAAGATGGTCCAGAACCACCAAGATACGTGCACTTAGCTAACTTAAATTAAACTATTAACGATGAAGTTATGGATGGATGAAGTTAAGAGTTGAGGAGATTTATAGGGACCTTTGTCGACCATTAATATAATTAAGAGAGATATTTAAAATGAAATGTAATCATTGGACCCAAATTGCAAGTAAATAAGAAAAGCCTATAGAATTTTCAAAATGTCGATTTTACCAAAATTTCGAGAATGCTTAGTACAACTAACTGGGTAAAGAGTTTAAAGACCAAAACTCTTTTATCATGTGGGAGAAATTTTAATGTTAAGAATTTTAATATGAATATTTCAGTCAGTATGTTTTAAAGATAAACCCCGATCATAGACGGTGACCAAAATTATGCAAACCATTGTTTTGGAAGACTCGCACGGCAAGCATGAGCATCACGATAAAGAAAAAATCAGAAATTAATGTGACAAAGCGTAGAGATGTCATACTTTAAAGTCCATTCCAACATAATATGTAAGTTAATAGGTAGATGATTTGCAAATTATGGAAAAGAATGAAATGAAATTTAACCAAATCATATATAATTATTCTAAATTGTAATTTAAATTAATTTAGAGGACAGTTGATTAGAATTCTGAAGAAGTTTCTTTTAGCTTTATATTAAATTTAATCAAGAAAGAATAGGCACCAATATGTGGGTCTAATTTAAAAAATTGTAGCAAAGATAGAAAATTTTAGGAGTTACGATAAGGTAATTTATGAATATATATTAATTGCTATATCTTCAGCACCTCCAGATAATCTTTTAACAGATCTTGATCAATAGTGGGCACTATTAGTTCTTGTTTGCATTGTAAACAAATAGACTTAGAATTTGAATTTGACATGTTGATATATTCAAAAACGATTTAATTAGAATCAATAATTGATCCAAAGTGAAAGCTGCAGGCACTGGTATATATAGAGTAATATGTCTCATGTAGAGAGGTAGTAGCCTAGGCAATTTGGGCTCATATCAGGCACGTATGTAAATTTTGAATATTTTAAAGCGTATTGCTATACCATGCTCGTGAGGTACCAGAATGAACGGAAATGGACTATGTCCTTGCTGCACTCATATTTGGTAAAAGAAAATTTCAGGAAGCCTGATTGTGTAACGATATGAAAGCGAAGGAAAATGAATATTGGTAAATTATTTAAGGTACCTTGTCTTGTCACCAAACATGTTACAAAATACAATTTTTGGATCTTTTATCCCCATAGCTTTAAAATACAAATACTTTTTAATTAAAGGTTAGATAAAGCCTTGAGTAAAGAAGAAGTTTTATATGTGGCCAACTGCTTACTATATTGTATATAAATGTATCGCAAGCCGTTCACATAAGTTTTCAGAAAGGGGTAAAACTAGGCTCAATGTCAAAGAGCAAACCTGTTAATAGAATTTATTGCTAAAAACAAATTTTTACTGACTTCTATATAAGACTTTTTCGAAGATTTTTTCGGAGTTTGATGAATTTTTGTTTTATTTCGTAAATGAGTCAACTTCATTGTTAGATTTTGAGTCAGAAGAAAGGCTTTGGTCTATTCAAGAAGAAATTAGCTCATTTAGGGTATTGGTGGGATACGGAATAATAAACAAATGAGTTGGATTTAAAAGAGAATAGGTTCGCGGAAATAGCAAACAGGTGTGGTAAACAACGAAATGGAGAATACATCATTCAATGTGCGAATAGTGAAAAGAACTTAGGGATGTCCACACAGAGTTCTCAATAGTAGCTGGGGCCTATTTTAGTATACACTGAAAAATATATAATAACGAATTGAATTAATTAAGAAAAACAAGGTGACATTAAATGTGAGATCAAAATTAATGAGAGTGTTTCTATAAGATTTGCAAGCAATGTACTAAAGTGGCCCACCTCAGCACAGTTAACTAAAGTCAAGTTTCAATATGAGTACCTAAAAGATGCAAATATACTTCTGGTAATAACATTTCATCTTGGATATCTCGATGGCAGATAAGCATGGGACAAAATGAATACATTATATAGAGTAAAAGATTGTAGGTTTTCACCTAGGTTACCTCAAATAAAAGTTTATAACTAAGATTGAATGAGAGGGAATGGCTTGAGATATGATACAACAATAAGTCACGTCTTTCATTTGTCAAATTATCGCTTAGTCAGTTCATCGTAGCTTACAATCAAAAATGTTTGAAGCTCAAATTTGACGTAAATAAAAAGATTAGATCGTGAGCATAGTTAAAATTGCCATGCTTGTTTGTACAAGAGCAAGGAAATTATAAGTAAAGGAGTTAAATGGCCACACACAAAAAAAATAAACTACATAGATAAACATAATGTAAAGGCCAAAAGTAAATATGAGTAATTAGTGCACAAGTATATGGAGCACAACAGACCCCTTATATTAAAAGAAAAGAACAACTCGGGAATAAAGAAAACTTGCAAAAACGAATATCCAATATTCGAGCGAAAAGCAGCCAATGATTTTCTGGTTTCAGAGAAAGGTAAGAGCTTAATGAGGAAGACGGATGAAGGAGTTAGAGCAATGTTTTCTGTAGAAAAAGGCGAATTTCTCAGAGAGGAGAAATAAAACCAAGTTAACCTTTTATTTACAACTATTGATAAAATTATAGACAGAACAATACTATTCGGCAAAATAGAACAATAGCGTGAAGAAAGGACCAGGGGACTAATAAAAAATAAGAAGAAAGGATACCAATGCTTGATATAAGAAAACATAGCAATTCCCAGTCAATAGGGTGTGTGTAAAATTTTGAATGAAATATAAGTAAGAAAGTATGATATAGAAGTGTATGAATATTAAGAGAACCTAGTAACAAAAATCCTTCCTCAGAGATTGATTTATTGGGCAAAAAACTTTACATACTATCAAAAAGAATTAAGGTAAGCCAAAATTGGCGGAGTTTATTCTAGTAATAGCAGTAGTTGTTAGAATGGCAATGTGTTACCCATAACTTAGTTTAATAGATGCATGTGGCTGGTTTGAGGTATCATAAATTATATATGATATATATATATTATCAAAGCCAAAAATTCTGGCATGAGTTTGTAGTTACAACAAAATTGACAAGATGACAAACATTTACAGGTGCTTTGTTTGGATTTGAATGAGCAAATGTTATGACAGGGTAGTGGAGATTAGAACTGGGAACAAGTTCTCATAGGCACCATGTGGCTACTAATATATAACTAGTCCATATAATATCACATAATGATGACTATACTAATATACTTAATATATTATAATAACTATTATAATATTATAATATGAAAACTAGATAATTAAACGTTATTGGTACTACTATAATTAATATAATTATAATCAACTAATAACTATTATCGCCATATAGTATAAATGCAATAAAATAATACTATATACTAATAACTTACTAATTATCAGATTTTATTCCGAATATCTTCTCACATAATAATTGTACAAGATCCGTGCATCTTAGATATAACACCCCCGCTCACTAACTCAAAAAATTTTTGTCCATAAAATAAGACGAGAGAACAACTAGCATACGAAGTATTTTAGGATTTCCAGTTCATATGATAAATTTATATTTTTAATAAATACAAATGTATATCAAAATAATAGTTGAATTCATTTAAAAACTCTCGCTCCTACTCTGATCTTAGAGGAAACTCAAATCATTAATATATAATAATAATAAATTATAAATAAATTACATATATAATATATAATAATATAATAAATAATATATATATATATAATAAATAAAATATATAAAACTTTATAATATACGTTAAAATATAAAATTTACCTTAAATATAATATAATAAAATATATATATATAATAATAATTTATATAGCAATAATTAATAAAAAATTATAATTATTAATAATATATATATATATCTATAATATAATAATAATATTTATATAATGATATAAATATATTAAAATATATATAATATATATAAATATAATATATATATATAATAATAACATTAATTAAATTAAGAATTTTATTATGTTACTAATATAATATATATATCGTAATAAATTAAACTATATACAATAAATAAATTAATATTAATCATAATTATAAAATGGAGTATGGATGAGGTCTTAATTTATTACTACCGAAAAAGAGTCTGAATTGGAATCAAATATTTAGTCAAAATCCCCTTAGCTCAATATAATATATAATAATATCTATAAATATTTCAGACTTTATCAACCTTAGCCCCCCTAAATGAAATCCCTGTCCAATATATATCATATAATTATATTATATATACTCCTATATATATATATATTAGTAGATTATACATCTTAACTCTCCCAAAATATATATACATTATTTTCTATTATTAATATATAATTATATAATTATATATATATATTAATTAAATATACTTTGTTGAAGACAAATAATCACTGATAATATGTTATATATATCGTCGGGCGGGTGACCAGGCCCGCCTCTTGGGTCCGTCTCTTTAGGAAAGGTGATTCGGTCCACTCTAAAATAAAAATACAAATAATATATTAAAAATTTTTTTTTATTATTTTTTTTCGCATCATTTAATTAGGCCAGCGCAAGTATCCAGTGGTTGGTTTCTAAGTATTTTAATTCCTAGAAGTTTTTTATATTTTTAAAAATGTTTACAAATAAATAATTACAAATTCGAATTAGATTTTCACTTCTCTACTTCTGAAATCTCTAAGGTTATCAACACTTTAAACAGAACACGATTCTCTGGCTTATAAATTCTCAAAATTCAAAGTCTTTTCTTATTCTATCTATTCTTAAAATAACATAACATAAAGTATTCAAAATATGGCAGATAACAAGAATGTAGTAGTGAATGGCTCGAGCTACGATGCGAAAACGACGTTCGATGATTGTAGTTTACTAACATTTACCACTGCGGATTCATCAAGTTTGGTGGCTGATCAACCACCGAACTTGATGACATCTGCAAGCGACATTCGCATAACATCCACCTTAGCGGGTACTGAGTCTTTGGGGGTGTTGAACATCGGTTCAGTACACTCGATAGGCTCAGTGCCCTCTTCTTTTACGACATCTCCCCCAGTGACGGTTACAGTGTCTATGTTAAACTTGCCGGGAAGTGTTTCTGTGGCGCGCCCATATTTCGGTGGTGAACAGCCTGGCCTAAATATATATCAGCAACCAATCCCATCTGCTCCATTCGCACCTGGCCAGCAGGGGCGTCCATTGTCTGTGGGAATGCAGAATTCATCTACGCAGGAGCCCGTAGATAGTGGATTGTTGTTGAAAATTTTAGAACAGAATCAAAGAACAATGGATACTATGGCGAAAATGATGAAAATAATGACAGATCAACAGCAGGTAAAATCAAGAAAAATGATACCTGTTGGTAAGTATTGTTTGGAAAATGGAGAACCTCTACCACAATTCATGAATAGATTTGAAGAATATGCCTTAGCGACTTACCCAAGTTCTCCTGTTGACGGGTGG
Source organism: Trachelipus rathkii (assembly GCA_015478945.1). Lineage (NCBI taxonomy): Eukaryota > Metazoa > Arthropoda > Malacostraca > Isopoda > Trachelipodidae > Trachelipus > Trachelipus rathkii. The sequence goes on along the minus strand of JABUQX010075212.1, from coordinate 18,929 downwards.
CGTTCATATTTAGGATTGCATCTGGAGGGAGCAATTAAACAAGTTTACGATGTGCTAATGAAATCAAATGCAAGTTATGCAATGATAAAGAAGGAATTAATGGATTGGTTTGGGGAGCATTTAAGAAAACAAACCAAATGTGACTTGAGCGCTTTTACTGATGCGCAAATATTATCAACAGAAACAATACCACTATATGCGTTACGTTTACTGGGATTGGCCGAAAAAGCTTTTCTGGGATCAGATGTGAGTTCCATGAAGGTTGTAAGGGAGAAACTAGTAAAGAGTTTGCCTCAATCCGTACAAGATCAAGTAAATTCTCTCACGGTGGTGTGTGAGTTGGCCTTAGGAGGCGTTAGCCTTTCTTGGGAAGGGTTAGTAAAGTTAATAGACGACAATTACACATGTAAACAAGTAGCAGACAAAACTAATAACAGAATAGAGTCTCTACCACATACTAAACCTCCCTTGATTAATCAGCCGGAGATTATATATAGATTTAACACCTGTGGTTCCTTCTACTTCTTATCAATTATCTCAAAATACTGTTCCGGTTCCATCGTCGGTTGGACCAGTATGGCCTTATCCTGCATTGACCTATCCAGGCTATGATGTATCCAGTGGTGGATCACAGTTCCCTCAATCTTCTGGGTATTTTTCAAGATATTCGGGTCCGAGTAATCCGACTTATGTACAAAATATGTCACAATTCGCACAGCCTCCTGGAGTTCCTCCGTCTATTGGTCATCAGGGAACACAATCAAATGGACAAGTACAAGAAAAATTTAGAACATCTCAAAGTAATCCCCAATCACCAGGATCACCACAACGATGTAATTATTGTAAGAAACCAGGCCATGTTGTGCGGGATTGTAAACTAAGACCACAGTGCCGGTTTTGCGGAAAACGCGGACACATGGCAGATGACTGTTATGTATCAAAAAATAAGTGTATCCGTTGTGAAACAAAGGGACATGTCGTGCAGGACTGCCCACAACGAAGTCAGAAAAGACAACTAGGTTCAGAAAATCAAGAATGTCCTGTCTGTCGTCAGGATGGTCATTTAGGAATCGACTGCCCACAACGAAATCAGAAAACACCACTAGGTTCAGAAAATCAAGAATGTCCTGTCTGTCGTCAGGATGGTCATTTGGGAATCGATTGTCCGCAACGTTTCTCAGGAAATATACCCCAACAGAGGGGAAACGAGAGTGCTCTGTGGTCAGTGGCCCGCCCACAGAGCCCAAAGTAAAAGTAGAAAAGGACAGTATCTTGGACCTTGGGACTAGACCCGTGATAAACCTAAATCGATAGCACTATGAGTCCGATAACCACACACAGCGTCCAATAGCAAGAAAGATTATAAAAACAAAACGGCAAACCCATATATAGAATAGGAAGGCCGGTCACAGTTGGGTGCGTCTGATTGAAAATGACCAGGATCCACCCGAACACGTCTTTGAACAACACAACATTAGATGACAAACGCACCACATCAAAAAGTGACTTAAATAACACAATTGGACGATACTAAGACCAAATTTGACACGGGTTACTTCCGCACCACCTTTTACATGAACAACGAAAATACTTTTACGTGACAAATTATAGAGACACAAAGCTGAGTTAGATCAGCTTACTATTGGTTGTAATATCGTAAATGATGTCAAAATAAAAACGAAATCACCCCAAGAAATTTGACCGCGTAGCAAACCTACATTTGATGATATTGACGGAATGAAAGGTACTAACCTCCTCCATGAAATTGAGAAGGTACAAACCTCCTTCAAGAAAAATGCAGAAACCAAACTCATCTCCCTAAATCCCTCAATTTCCTTCATTTTCAATTCTATAATTCAAATAAGAGATATATACAGATACCTCCACCGAGGATTGCTTTAGTGATAGGTGTAGGAATTTCGCAGGAGGAGAACATGTACGATTGCATACCCCCATTAAGGCATTGGTAAGATACTAAGGGCTCTCTGAGTTTTAATTACCAACATACAAATATCGTTTTATTGAATAAATTATGCTTTGGACTCCCTAGAACTACACTTTCTAGTGTGGCTGGATCTCTCAAATCTTTATTAACTACTTGTAGTTTTTCCTGTTTTGGGTGAGATAACTCTCCAATTAAAACTTTCTAATGAGTTTTCCACCGCTCCCAACACTTTTGTGGTAGTGGATGAGCAAGTGACAGGTTATGACGTTATCTTCGGTTATAATTTGCTTAGAAAAGACAATTTATTGCCGGATTTGACCACAAAAGAATTAATTAAAAGAAATAAAGAGACCAATAATATCATAACCGTAATAACTAAAGATATACGATTATGTCCAAAAAGCAAGGTAGAAGAGTTTGCCTTGATAAGTAAGGACGTAGTAATTCCGCCCTGTGAGTGTCTTCGGGTTGGGGTTACCACATATAGTCCGCTTATAGAAAAAGATTCGTTATTATTATTTACACCAAATACAAGTAATCAATGTATTATCGATGAAGCGGTTATCCCTTATACGAGAGACCCCACTGTTTATATTTATACTGTTTCAATCCTTTTGAAAAATGCCAAGTCACATATTAAAACGAGGTTATTCCTCTTGGTAGTATACTGTTTTACAACACGCTACATCCTTCCGAAGGATTCTATATAGTGTAGTAAACACAGGGAACATAACTCCAAAAACCTCAAGATACTTATGAGGAGTGGACCCTTGAAAATTTTAAGAACAGCGTTTGAATTGGATAAACAGACTTATTCAGGAAAATCAAAAGGATCAAGTCGCTACAACGTTTAATCAAATATCCTCAGGGCTCTTTAGTTTGGGCAGATGCAGATGTTGGAATGTTACCGCATTTTGAAACATGCTATAAATACGTTTATTGAAGATCCAGTAAATGAGTCCGTTAGGCGTTTGCAGGGACCGATTGTATGAAGTGGAAGAAGTTTGTCTTAAGTTAGTAGGCGAAGAATTATTTAGAAAGATATGTTCGCCATTCCCCCCGTACTCTGCACCGTAGTCCCGATTCGGAAAACTGACGGTGCCATGAGACTGTATAGCATTATCGGAAGTGAATCTATCACTAGAAAGGGATGGCCATTTTTCCTATTCCTAATTTAACCGATACATTGTTCAGTTTGCAAGGTATGCATTATTTTTCAACGATCAACCTAATCAAAGGATATTATCAGATAGAAATGGAGAAGGATAGTATCAAAAAAACCGCGTTTTCAACACCTTTGGGCCATTGGGAGTTCCTCCGGATGCCTTTTGGCCTCATGAACGGACCTGCTACATTCAGAGGGTAATGAGATTGGCTCTATGTCATATTTCATGGAGTGAAGTTGATGAATTTATCTGGACGGACGTCACTGATGAATTAATAGCAACAGATATCCAGTTTCGAGAAACATCTCTCTATCTTGGAAGAGGTCCTTAAAGCATTTAGAGTGGCTGGGCTTAAGTTAAAACCCTCGAAAAGTTATCTGTTAAGAACCGAAGTGAAATTTTTAGGCCACATAATTTCCGATAAAGGGTTAAAACCACTACAAAAGAACATTGAGGGTATTATGAAGTATCTTCCACCAAAAATGGCAAAACAGGTTAGACAGTTTATGGGCCTCATCAATTTCTATCGAAGGCATATCCCACAATGTTCAGTAATAGCAAAACCTTTGTTCGATCTACTTAAGTTCCCAAAAAGTGTGCCTTGGACAGAACAGTGTCAACTGGCATTTGATAAACTTAAGCAACTATTAACATCGCCACCTTTATTATCGTATCCTGATAGATCCGAGCGGGCTACTCCGTTGCTTACTTCATACTGACACTCAGAATAAGGTGCGGGGTGCAGCCTCAGCCAAGTACAAAACGGAGAGAAATAGGCACCCATAGCTTACAGTTCGCTCCACAGTGTTCTCAAACAAAGCTCCAATGTGTATAGTGCCTGCACCGAAAAAAGAACTAGGCAAGCCGTCGTTGGCGTTAAGATCGTAAAACCGTTTTTGTATGGTGATCAAAGTGCATGTATTTACAGATCACAAGCCACTACTAAGCCACTACTACAATGCCTTTAGTGAATCAAAGGGTGGCCAGAACTTGGATGAACTAAATTGACATTGACTATGAATTCCTTTTTATTGTTCCCGCCGCGTAAACCGGAAAACATTCGTCGCAGACACCCCTGTCCTAGGAAACACCATTTTGTGAAAATTCAAAATCAACCAGAAAACGAAATAATCTCTAATGACCCACCTGAGGGATTCAGTGCTGTTTAAAATGTGTGGTGGGCAGATTCGTCTGTTCACGTGTTTTCACAGTTTTTATATGACTCAAACGGATTCTCATCCCAGATAAGAGCAGCCGTGTGGATGAATAGTAAATAACAGCAAGTAAATTCAATCTACCAACTGGGAGAACCAAAGAAGCAAATCAAGGACTGAACCGACTGCAATTAAACACAGGGTTACTCGCCTGGCTCAATTGCCCTTGTCCATAGCATAGACGCCTTTACTCACCTCTCTACGTTCCTGTGTGTTTGTGTATACCTTTTATCTAAGCACATTTACCTTTGGGGATCTAACCCCTCCATCACCAAGCCTAGTAATGCTCTTGCTTCTTGCTCCATCTATTTTGCATAAGTGGCATTCAAATATCACATATTATTTATTCCAATGGCAAAGCACACTGCCCGCAAGTCCCTAGAATTGGAGAAAGAGATGCCGGGTCATGAGCAAAAGGCTATTGTTGAAAAAGAAATAGAAGCCGTTGAAATAGGCGTATAGAAAACGTTACAACATTTGCTGATGGTAACCCCAAGACTCACAATTACCAACCAGGCCATGATCAGCCACTGGAAATGGTTGGAATTCTGGTGGCCGAGGAGGTTATGAAGACAGGAAGAACGAGAGCTCCCGCTTCTAATTTATGGTTCATCGTTGTGTTATCGATGCTGCTGACAGAAAACATGTTTGCCATTTAACTATCTTAATGGATCCAAAAACCTATGATTATGTCGATGTTATTTAATGTATAAACCAAAGAAAAGTATATTTTTAATTTATAAACATGTGTGAAACTAACCAAGACATTCCACTCGTGCGTCCCCTAAAACTGTTCAAGTTTGCTAAAAACTTCTTATCAATAGTACGCATTAATTCATAATATCCTCCCATCGAAAATCGAAACAAAGACAATCTTACCCACTTTACTGTCCGTCCCCGATCACCGCCGTCATCGTTTCCTTTTGCCGTACACGTACAAGTCGCTATTATAAATCATTATGAATTTGTCCATGTTGGACAAGGTAATCTCTATGCATTGTTAGAAAAAATTATTTGGCATCCGAAATTAAAAGACATCTGTCACGAAATAACGATGTCATGTTATAAATGTCAACTGGCCAAGGTTTCTAATGTGTATCACGCTCCACCAACTCTTAAGATACATACTAGATATCCTTTTGAATTGGTTGCCGTAGACTTATTACAACTACCGAAATCAGCTAAAGAAAATACTTATGCCGTTAGTTTTTATCGCATCATCTTTAGTAAGCCATTGCCGAATCACGCCGGGACTGTTCCAATTACGATCAAAGACCAACCACTCCTCAAGGTACACACAACGGCTCCACCCCACTTTACAAAGTAATTTTACCAACTTATTTGCCACATAATCCCTTCCACGCTGCCCTACCTAACAGTCCACTCAACTGCCAAGGGGAGCTTAAAGCGTCCTGAATTTGAGGAGTTACTACAACGAAATAATATCAGACATATTTATACAACTCCATATAATCCATCTTCAAATGGGATTACGGAGAGGGTAAACCGTACCTTATTGCAATATTTACGGTTGTCCTTGAAAAATCCTAGTCTGTGGGATGTACAATTACCCCACGTTGTACTGACCTACAATCACTTAGTCCATTCTGCAACATCTAAAACTCCTTCTGAGATATTGTTTCAGGAAGCGCATAATAAGCAACCTCGACTTCCTTGGACAGGGTTTAATACCCATTGGAAGGAGGGACATGAGAGTTTTTCTCCTTTCAAAGTGGACCAACTAGTGGCGCTTAAAATACAACTTCCAGGTGACTTAACTATAAATAAGTTTAAAGATCGATATCAGGGACCCTTACAAATAGTCAAAGTTAATCCAAATGAGGTAACTTATATAGTGAAATCATTGGAATCTAGAGTGCATCATAGGCAATTAAAAAAATGGTATATTCCCCCTAAATATGTAAGAGAAAATCCTTTATTTAATAAATTATTAACAAACCAACTAAATACGAACGAAGTTCCAGAAGACGAACATCTAGAAGAGATTTCAGAGGATTCCTCAATGGCCGCAGCACCATCAATAACATCTCATATATACGATATGGATTTCGAAGATGATTCGGATGGTGAGGAGGATGATTTCTTGGGATTTCCTGACTCCGAAGAAGTCAGAGAACTTTCCAGAATGGTGTTGTGCAGCATTGAGGAGAGTCTTATTTTAAATCAACAGGTAATCAATAATTTGACAAAGGTAAGTGATTTTTCTTCTATTCTTCTACCTACTCTTCCTATATCTACTGTTCCTCAAGTCTCTACTATTCCTAATTATTCACCCAGTATCTCTACTGACCTGTCTTCATATAATCTCACTAACTTATTTACTTCACCTAATTCTCCTTATGCAAGTTTTCAAGAAACTTTTCATTCACCTCACTTTTCGAATTCGCCTTGTGCTCTTTCTGAGAATTCTCTATTTAGTTCTCCTGTTCTTAATTCTCTCAATTCACCTTCTTTACTATCCTATACGCCTCTTTATATAACTGACCAAAGGAACCAGATGATTCCATATAGAAGTGCACGAAGAATGTCATGTGAAGACCTCCAGAAAAGATTGCACTCGGTCAATTCTCCTGTAACGACAGCAGAAGGAATGAAACCATTGGAACTATCTGAAGGCCACCGTGAACTGAACAGAGACTCGTTGGAGGGTGATCTGAGTTTCAGGGAAATGTTAACTCCCAGAATGGCTGTTCCTGTAGTTCCTGTAAGAAGAAGTGTACAATGGGCACCTCAAGTAAAACAGGAGAATGGAAACATGGAAGCCAGCGTCCAAATGGTAGAAGAAGATCAAGCGGATGGTGTGTTTGGTGAAGCTACTAACATTGCTTCTCGAACAAGATTGAGAGACCCAGGAGGATCTTCTGATGTACCATGGATACAGCCGCGCATTCTGGAAAGAAGAAGGCGCACAGATGGAAAATAATTATAACTGCAGGTTCAATAGATAAATATATATATTAGAAAATGAAATAAATACATTGGAAAATGAATGTGAAAATGATGAGTTTATTTTGTAAAATCTGTAATTAATTTATTTGTAAAGCATTAAATCTAGAAAATTTGTAATTAAATAATTAACAATAAAATTAAATGGTATAATAAAACTATTGTGTATATTGGTTTGATATCCCTATTGTTCCGAAACGAAATCGAATATTAATCGAAAATTTATATATTACTTAAGAAGATAGATGACAAATATACTAAATAGAAACATACTAATAATATATATGTATGTTGCATGCAGGATAAAAAAATAATAAACAACTTAATGGATATATATGGTGAGGTTTTGATGTTTCTTAGGGAGTTTCAAAACGTCTCCTGTATTGTCCATTCTTTAATTATGTATTAACGGATATATATTTCTGTTCCAGATTCTCTTTTTGGGACACTCCTGGATCTCGCATTTTGAATCAGACTATGACCAACAGAGGGATAATCCAGGAAACCATTCGGTCAGATTCCTAAGAGTCCTTCTTCCAAGATTCGAGGACATACCCCAAATTATTAATAGTGACATAGCGGAGGACACAAACTCACGTGTTTCCTCTTTCTTTATTCGGATGGCTTATGGACTTAGTCAAAACTGAAACAAACACACCCCCAAACCCACCAACCCAAACCCTCAAAAGCAAGCAAAAAAAACGAGATAAAGCAAAACAACGAACAAGAACATCGCCAAAACAAAACCACCCGACAAAAAATGCCAAACAAAAAAAAAAAAAATAAAAAAATAAATAAAAAAAAAAAAAAAAAAAAAAAAAAAAAAAAAAACTAAAAAAAAAATAAGAAATATAAAACCATCAAAAATAAAATAAAAAAAAATAAATAAAATAAAAAAAACATAACAAAAAAAAAACCCAGAAAAAAAAATAAAAAAAAACAAAAAAAAAAAAGAAAAAAATAAAAAAAATAAAAAATAAAAAAAAACCGACCCATCCAGGAGAAGAATACCTACTACCGTATCCCTTACCTAATATGGATATAAGGGAGAACATGGCCCCATAACTGGACACTAATCATAGTAGGATTACTTAAAGCAATAGCGCGCATATCTGTCCTAGAAGGCAAAAATTAGAGATATGTGGTGCTTCCACCACATATCCAGACACCTACCAAATATAAATATAACAAATCTAATTATAGGCACATGATGCATTGCTCCAACACGAGAGACCCAAGAAGTGGTATCCCTGGAAATTACATAGAACTTCTCGAATCGCGAACTTAATGAAGATCTCAAATATATCAATAATGAAATATATAATGAAATGATGCGATTGCATACCCCTGACCTCAGATGGAATAGGAAACATACAATTGCTCTATCGGATGTTTTAGATTTCATGGAACCTAGAGTCCGTCAGCAATTCAACCAATTAACAGATCACGATAACCATGTATATACTTTGGGTCCAAGAGGATTTTTATCGGATGGTGTCCATCCAAGTAAACCCCTGATTAGCGCTTTTTGGAGAATGCTGTATAGGTATAACATATTAGACGTTCCGTGTAGACCAAGATCAGCATTTTTTCCTACACCTGCCGAAATAGGGCCTTCAGAATTTCTTTAATGACGAAAGAAAAACGTCAACTTTCGCTCCAATTCGCTCAATCCTGAGACCCGCGCGCACGATGACCGGCAGTGAGCCACTGCGCATTTATTCCCATTTGAGCTTTGTTGACCCGTCTTCTTATACTCTTTCAACTTCTTATGCACCTGCCCCAGTTGCGGTTTCTAATGTAACTGATTCTGACCCAGTACCGGTGGCTTCCACCTCTACTGCCACTGGAGTACCGTTTGTTTGTAGTCCTCCATCTTTACGAAAACCCATGTGCGGAAGGTGTACCTTGTTGTCTGTTGCGAATTCACCAGCTACAGCAACAGCTGTTCCTCCTCCCACAATTGCTTCCCGTTTCTTGGCAGAAAATCCTTTGATGCCATCTCCATCAGTGCTAAAACATTCGGCAACACCATATCAGGTTGTGGAGAGTCCATGGACTCGCAAAAGACCGCTAGAAAGCCCCACCACACCTGTAACTGGCAAAAGATCAATTCAACCTCCATGTTCTCCCGCACTACAACAAATGAATTACGAATATCATGATCTTCCCCAGGGACAGTTCGTCCAGTTCCTCGCTTACCTTAAAGCTTTATTACATGCTTCTAGGGTAACCGTAGATGGAGTAGAAATGCGGAACATCTTGGAGATCTTTTTGAGGAATCATGAACGGCGGTATAATGAGTCAGAATAGTGCAATGATCCGGTTTTCGTGTAGATTAGTTAGTTGGTTTTATAGATTCTTCGCTCTTCCTTCCGTCATATTATAACGGGTGGGGAGGAGTGTAATATTTTTTCTTTTCTTTTCTACAGCTCATCATCTTTAACAACCAACATTAAGTTGTTATATTATATTGGAATTTATATGGAATAATACCTGCCAATCTAGGTAAATAAGATGATATAAATAAAGATTATAATGAAATAAAATAGTAATGATGTTCAAGTAATATGAGGCTGTCATAGCGAACTTGTTAGTAAGTATAGATTCTCATTTTTTCCACCATTTAGGATCATCCAGAGCATTGCTTTTCTCTTAGTTGGTGACATCAACGATTGGTGTCCAAGCCACATTAGTTCTCAGCTCCATTATTCAAATTTCAACACAACCCAAAGAAGACCTCTGTTTTAACAGAGGTAAGATAATTTATGATTCTTTTAGGTTTTCATGATATCAATAAAAAAAAAAATTATAATTGAGTTATACTAAATCATTCTTGGCCACAATTAAGAGTAACGCTATTGATTTCCAACTTTCCCAGGTTTCCCGTCGGATTATATTAGGAGAATTTACCAATACCAGTTGCAGGTTGGTGTTGTAGGAGCAAGAGCAGTTTCATCCCAAGAGAGACAATATATTTTATACATACTACTAGATCGTCTCATACCGCACCCAATGTTGGGAAACTGATAACAGACAAAGGCTACTGTCAGCCTCTTTACTGTTACTTTCACGAGGAAGCATTGACTAAAAAAGAAATATTAAAATAAAAATAGAGTACTGTATCATGAAGAATTTTAATAGCAAATAAACTAAAGTCACCACTTATAATTGAAAATAAGAAATAGGTTCACTGGTTGATAGTGGCATTTTAACTATTAAGCTATAGCATAATAATACATTTCAAAATAGTTAGGTGATATAATGAAAGAAAGAAAATAGATAACAATATTTCTCAGACGCATATATACATCCTCAATTAGTCTTAAAAGTAAACTAGAACTCACGCATTCTATAATGCAAATATCACACCAGATCCCTTAGTATGTTTACGATTACAAATACACAACAAAGTATAAATATACTTGTATTTGTCTTTCTAATCTTTTACGTAAAGAGCAATTCTTATATATAATTATAGTTTTTTTGTTATCTACTAGCATTGCAACATACATCTCCCATTAACCTGAATCAACAATAGCTGTCATTTCTCCATTATTTAATTTTATAATACAACAGTTTAGAACAAAATATTATTGAAAAAACATTTTCTGTTAAAATTATTTCTTTTTCTAGATTATCCCTCTAATTTCCCCATTTAGTTGAAAAAATATATTTTGTAATATAATTTATTTTAAGATAAAATATTTAAAAAAAATAAGTTCATAGCATAAATTAACTAAATAAAAATAAATAGTCAATACAAAATTTATACCTGTAATACTGTCTGACATTTTCGTTGTATACTTACTGGTGTGTACAGAAATTGTCGAAGTGATTATTACAAGTCATAAACATTATTTATATACTGTGTGATGTACAGATTGTACGAATAAATAAAAAATAAAGTGATTATTCAGTCATAAGCCTATTTGTGCGATATATAAACTGAGTGGTGTTGCCAGATTGTCAGAAATAAAAAAAAAAATTTTATTTAAGGGAAATAAAAGAAATAAAAATAGAATTAAAAAAAAATGAGAAAAATTTCAACAAACTAGTATATCAAATCAGGTATACTCACCAAATAAATTATATTACTTTTAGATCCACCTTACGATCCCAAGAAATGTTAGTAACAGAGAATTGAAATAAGGAAACAAAAAAAAAATTACAAAAACTTAATCACATGCGATGTATAAATTGTCATGGAATATGATATTATTGCAAAGCAGAAGCCGAGGAGAGGAAACTCAAAGCAGAAGCAGTATTATTAAAAAAATAAAAAGATAAATAGATAAGATGACAAGTTACATCATAAAATCTGGAATGAATTACCCATACCAGTTACTTAATATATAAACAACTTATTACATTCTAGTTTAATTAGTATATCGCGCCAAAATCACCATTTAAACAATCGGCTAAATAAACGAAATTTGTTTGAAATATACATAAATTACTAGTTAAACCAATTGTTCAGACCTGGATGTCATTAATTGATAAATGGGAAGTAGGAGGTATCAGGATATTTTATCGAACGGCACTAAAAGTTTATTAACCAACTGATACGAGTTCAATAAAGCGAAAAGAAAGTGCGCAAATCGCACACACTACGGGTTTATTCCTCTCTTTGAAATATGGTTCACGATAGTCGCCAAACGATCACCATCAAATGCACCAACAGAAAGGGTATTCTCGATGATGAAAAACTATTGGAACCATGGTCTTTCGGAGCAAGAACACTATACGAGTCAGAGTCTTAAATAAATCAAATACAAACATAAAAAACAATAATAAATGTTACAATAATCTCTGAACATCGAGTTTTCAATTTAATATGTTTTGAAACAAATATTTCAATGTATATTTTTAGTATAAAAATAGCAATAGTTTGTAAGTAAATTGTTTCAATTTACTGTATTAAGATTTAAAATTATAGAGATAAAGATTATCACCATATCCCCAATAATTTCTTTCGTTACTTTCGTAAAGTTTTTTTTGGTTAAGTTGTGTCTATTAAAAGTATATGTTGTTCATGGTTATGTTTATAACATTTAGAAATGTAAGTACGCATTGGTAAGTATATGTCATTGTAGATAACATGAACGGTTATAGTTAAAAATTTAGTTTTCTATGTAAGCAACACAAAAAAATAAACATTCCGTTTTTATTATATTTAGATTATTATTTTCTTCGCTGTAATCTATTATTAATCCAATGTATACCTTATCTTCATAGATGCATCCAACATAACTTCCAGTTTTATCTATGCTAAGCTCCAAGAAGTCTGTAGGTGAAAACAAATGAAGATGGGCCTTCATTGAAATAAAAGGACTTAAACATTAAAACACAGATTTAATTAAAAAACAAAGAATTAAAAATATATATTTTTACTTTTTTTGAATTCATATTTTTTATACCTAATTATTATTCTTACTATTATTAAGCAGTGCTTTGCTGGGTTTTAAATACGATTACATTTATAATACTAAATATTAATAATATAATATATATATATATATATATAATATATAATATATATAATATATATATATATATCAATAAATATATATATATATATAATATATATAAATAATATATATATATTTATATACGGTATATGATCTAAATATATATATATAACTTTTTAACCACAATCTATTAATATATTGGTTTACCGGCGAGAGTGATTCTATAGGACGGAGCCTGGACTACACCACAACTAACAAATTGTGCTATACTCACAATCCAACTACTCTATCTCCCCAAACCATTAACTCGACACTTAATATGGAAAGAGAATTTTAGCAAATTAGGATTAATTAATACTATTTTGCACTAGTGATTGAAATTTACAAATATTAGGAAGGTTAGTTGCACTTGAGAAAACATCAATTTTTTCATGGCCTTTACGCTGAGAGTCTTCTGTTTCTCTTTATTTTATTATAATATTAGCCCAGCTAATTGCTAAATACTCTTCTCAACTTGGAAACACTAGTTGGGAGTCACTGAAGGCCAAGTAATTTTACCTGCAACGGTTTACTCAAAGCTGTAGGTAAGTATGGTAAACATTTATTGTACTTAACTTTCCAAACTACTAAACTAATAGGAATCATATTTAGTAATCTAGATCTAATATCTTTCGGTGATTATAGTTTTCAATCATATTAGCAACTTAACATCTATCTCCGGTAATGCGTAGTTTTCATTCATCACATACTGAAGAGAGCGTAAGAAAATACATACTCGCAAGATAGAATCTGTTATTGATTTATTTCTGAAGAAGGTAGTAATAAGAGTTTCCTAGGCAGGGCAATTCACAAGTCTTTTTCTTTCCATTTATAACGAAATAAAACAAAAAAAAAAAGAAATAAAATCCATCAAAAAGAAAGAAAAATAGAACAATGGCTTCGTATATTACAAAATTCACGCAGAACTAAAAAAAAAGGATACGAGAAAAAATGAAAGTAGTTCCTACTGGACAAGCCTATAGAGATCGACTTTAACTTGTTCAATATTAGTCGGTTTTAACACAAAAAAAAAAAAAACTAGCACAGCTCGTCACTAAACAAATAAAAACCTAAAAGGAGGCTAGACAGTCGTATGTAACTAAAATAATAGTAAGAAAAGGATCATTAAAAACACACACACACAGAAAAAAACAAAAAAAACTTTTTTCAGCATTAAAAAAGTTTAATTATCCTTGTTTCAGTCTTTTTAATGGGCTTATCGACAAGCAATAAGGACTATATTAGTAATATTGATTCAAAAATTGAGACTTACCTTATAAGCAGTTGAGAATAATAGGATATATAATTATCGAGGAGGACAGAAAGCAATGTAGATATAGGCGGCTAGATGTTTATTGAGGCATCCTAAATCTCATTGAGACTCTGTATTGAAATCAAAATTTATTATGAATATCATTCAGCTAAAAAGGAAAAAAATAAAAAAAAAAAAAAAAAAAGATGACTGCAGAAGATACTCAAGAACTCGAATCAATATACATAGTATGACAAAGATCGAAGTCACCCACAAAATGAATCTTAAATTTGCATCTGAGTAGATCACAAATCGCTTCAAAAATATTATCAAATGGAAAAAAGAATTAATAGAATTCAAATATCTAAATATAAGAACTACAACATACTCCGAACTACACCACTAAACATCCCACGCGCAACACACATCTCACGCAGATGGCAAAGAAGTGGATGCAAAACGGGAGAAGCAACCAAAACCACCACAATGCGGATCTATAAAAAAAATGTAAGCGTAAAACACCCCAAAACAAACAAGACACATCATAGACGGAATGATAACCTGCATCACTAAATTATATATATAATATTAAATATTATTTAAATATATAATATAAATATAAATACTAATATAATATAATAATATTAAAAATAAAATATATAATAATAATATATAATATATATATACTATAAATAAATATATAATATATAATATATATAATATATATAAATATAACAGGTAATAATATAATAATAAACATATATATTATAATATAATAAATATATATATTATATATAATTTATATATATAAAAAAATAATAAATTAATATAAAAAATAAATAATATAATATATAAAAATAAATAACTATACACATATATATAATATTAATATATATATATATAGATAATATAATAAATATATATAAAATTAATATATATATATAATATTATAATATTATATTAATTATATAAATAATATATATATATATATATATATCTAAATATTATTTAATGAATATTATAATATAAATAATATTAAATAAATTAAGTATAGTTAGCTGAATATATTATATATTACATAAATATTTTTTTGTAAAGAGTTATGTAGACTTTGTGTGTGTGAGTCCTTAAAATTAAATGAATAGATTTTAATAATTTAAAGTTTTGAGAAAGGTCAAGAGTATATGATTGTGAGGTTGTGAATCAGAACTATGCGTCACACACTGAGACGGGAAAGTAGAAAGAGCACAGAGAAGAATGACGCATTCTCTATTGGAAATAAATAATCTGAAATGAGTTATATGGAAAACGTGGATAAAACAACAAAAAAAAAAAAAAAAAAAACAATAAGTGAAAAATAAGGTAAACCAAGAGAAGTTCCAGCAATTAAATTTAAAGAAATGATCTCATTCCAAATCTTCCTGATAAGGTGTTACAAATAACAGTAAGTGATCAAAAAAAAAAAAAAAAATGCAGGAGCGGGGAAAAACACTGACCCCATATATGAATGTTGATGATCTGTCAGGAGAAAATGAGATAAATGGTAGGATAACTTTATGATTTTTCAAAATTATTAAAAATAGATAGAAAATCATAAATACTTTCTTATATAAACTATCACAGATAGTTAAGCGCAAATTGACTGAGAAATGTAAATTTACCAAGGTACATAATCAAAGTTCAGAAAGTATGAGATTAATAATATAACTATAAATAACACCTCAACAACGATAGAAAATATATAAAGATGCAAAATAAAAATAAATGTTGGTGAAAAAAAAGAAGATAGATTAGAAACTAACAATATTGAAAGAATGTTAAAAATTCATGAGAGAGGGCGTATAAGGAGATAATGATGGAAATTATTCGGAATCAAATTATAGATAAAAGTTACTAATGTCATAAAAATTAAAAGTAAAATGCTTTATGGAGACTAATTGGATAGGAGAGGAAAACATGTAGATACGGAAGAAAGTGATATGAGCATGAGTAAAAAATTAAGTGGAAGATTTAAAGTAACAAAGGTGCGTAAATAAAGAGATAAGCTAGTAAAATGAACGTCATCGACAAAAGTATAAGATCTTCTTTAGGGAAATGAAAATGAATCAAATCGTTGGTAAAGCAGAAATGAAGGAACAATGTGTTAAGAACACAGTGCAATAAAGAAGTAGTCGCCGATGTCGTCTACAAACAACGAGTAGGAAGTAAGAATTGTTAACAGTAAAGGTGGAATGAAGGTGAAGCAAGCATAAAAAGGTTAAAAAGTAAAAAAGAAAAGAAAAGAATTGGATGCACATGTACACTCATAAAGCATATGATGAAAAAGTCTTTCCAAAAAGACAAGACAAAGAAACCCAAAATCGCTCGGAAATCTATATAGGAGGGAAAGAATAAAAGAAAGTACTAGAAAGTGGCATACGTAGTTGAGAAATACAAGAAGGTAAAAAAAATGAACACATGTTAAGTGGTATAAAAAATAAGGAGGAAATGAATGGACTTAAAAAGGGAAAACTGAAAAGTAGAAGCTCTTCTGGAAGGAAAGCTGCGATAAGCCTTAACGAATATGAGAGATAAAGGAGCGGAACCCCTGAACCATATAGAGAATAAGAATATGAATAGGAATAAGCTTACGTTTATATCTATCTTGATAAACGTCGGCATAGAAAGAGCGAGTAGTGAAAAATATTTAAATAGAATATCGCTTGTATCAAATCTATATAACCCAAAAACCTAGTACTCCTCTCCGCCCTATCATCTCTAATATAGAATTAATATCTTGCAATTATCAATAAATGGCCATAAAAAATGAAGAATCAAAAAATAACAACAAATGAAGTAAATAAAATAAGTGTGAAAAGTGAATGTAATAAAACAATATAAATTCATATATTTACAATTAAGACAAAGTTAATACATACAAAAAGAAAAAAAAAAATAAATTAAAAAGCAAGAAAAAATCAACCTACAAATGACCTGCCTAAACTCACCCAACATAAAAAAAAAAAAAACAAAACACAAAATAAAAAAAAATAAAAAAAAAACCATATAGACTTGTAAAGATCGCCCAGTATTTGACATGGATTGCAAGAAAAATCCTCCAGGGAATAGGTATTTGAGTGTGAGGGGTTATTTTTAGCAAGGAGGAAGGTATAACTGACGTAAACTACAATAGCCCAAAGAAGACTGCAACACAAAAAACGTTGAAGAAATTAGAGTAAATCTGCAAAAATTGAGTTATTAGTTGAAACAAATATTGCCTTTCAATAAATGGTTAAGATGAAAGAGTAAATATAAAATTGAATGAAGGAATTAATAAACGGCTGACAAATAAAAAGAAGTGAAATAGGAATTGGAAAATTAATGATGAAGATTGATGCCATAAAGCTTCTGGAGAGAATATATGACCAAGATATGGGAATTGAGAGTGATGAAGCATATGTAATTGTAACCACCTTATATTAACGTAGGTATAAGAGTGAATAATAAGAGGGTAACTGTAGATAAATTATAATGAGTCGAGAAATAAGTTTTTATTGAATAGTGTTGATATGGGAAATAGATATAAATTTGGTAAGCTCGAAAAGATGATAGTATGAGACCGAAAAAGTGAACTATGAATGGAAAACTGAATTGAAGATGAAGAACAAGAGGCATATTAGGATATAAGTGTGTATGAGGTAAAATGATGTGAATCAAATTCCTCATATACATTGAACACAAGCCCACCAAATATTAGAAAAACGTATGAAGAGAGGAGAAAGACAGAGAAGAAGGCGCAATAATGTATTTAGCGCTCTATATAACACTGAGATCTATGAACACACTCAGACGCGCGTATCGATCGATACCCTCAAACTAAAAAAAAATAATGGATTAAATAGAGGAAAGGACTTAATAAAGAGACAAGAGATGATTAATTTTTTATAATATTCGTTCCGAAATTTACATAACTCTCTGAATATTGGAATCAATAAATTATGATTTATTGAAGAAAAATGAAAGTTATTTATGATTAGATATTTATTAAGAAAGGAATCTAACTTCTATAGGATAAAATAAATCGGAATGAAGACGGGGTATGTGATATATTGTCTCACTTGTATAATTCAACTTGTATATGGAATGGAAGAATGAGTTATGGAAGAAATGTAGAGCGGTAGGGCAAAACTCAAAGATAGCCAAATAAACAGGTCGGCATAGAAATGGATGTAAGAAACTAATAATTAAATGATGGAGGAGAATGGAAGACATGAAAACGTGAGCGTAATGCACCTACCTAATTACTATCTAGCGATGATTGGTTCTGTTGATGGTTAAGAAACTCTGCAAGTGAGAGTTATGACCGCGCCCATTCGGTAGAGAGATTTGGCACAGTGTTTGTTAAAAGACGAGAGCGGCTTTGAAAGTAAACGATAGTAAGAAGTAAGGTAAATTAGATATGTGAGCGCAGGAACAGTCGCTCAGTGTGAAGTTATGTTAGATAGTGAGCAGCTGGAAAGCAAGTGTCTGAGTTTAAATATTTAGGAGTGTGATTGGGATGAGAACGGGAACGAATGATGCATGAGAAAATTGTAGTAAAACAGTTGTGATAAAGTCGCGCAAGGAAGGATAGCCTGGTGCAAATTAAAATCGTTGGATGATGTAAAAGGATATGTCTTGAATGCGGCATTACGAGGTCTGCCCTGGGGTAATGTTGGTGACCAGTGTATTGACAAATATAAGTAAGTGAGACTATATTCGTGAATAAGAATAAAGTAATAGAACATAAAGATTTTTAAATGACAAGAAATATGTTTAGAGATGGACAAATCTTAGGGTGCTGTGCTGAGCGTGTGTGAGAAGAATATGATAAAAATGAGGAATGAATGAGTTAGA
>JABUQX010075211.1:12500-43341 GCA_015478945.1 Trachelipus rathkii | reverse complement strand
GTTGTTATTATATAGGGTTTTAAGGGCATATTATTTTTACTACTTTAATACTATATATTTATTATAGATTGAATTCCCTTAATTGGCTTTTTTAAAAGGAGTATGTAAGAATAAATAATAATTTATAGGTAACTTTAAGATTAATTAAATCATTGAAGAAAAAATTATGATATTTGAGTGAAAATGCAACGTTTTAAGTTATTTAATAACAGTTTTATCTTCCATATAAATCTTTATTATTTTATATATTATATATATATAATATATAATATACTATTATATATTATATAATATATTTATTATATATATATATTTATTATATAAATTATATATACTTATATTATATATATTATGAGTCATCATTTTTTTCGTACCCGTGAATGTACCGCCCCGTATTTTTGAAAACTTTATATATTTTGCACCGCGTTTAATGTTATCCCGGGCAAGTCAAACCAAAATTTCGTTTTTGTAAATTTACTCTGGTTGTAACAGGGTGAGCCAAAGTGTGAACAGGTGGAGCAAAATTTATCATTTAATAGAGTAACATTTTAAGTCATATATCCATATTGGTAATTCTTATACCAAATTTCTTAGAGAGGTTTTGTTAGGGATACTTTAAGGTACATTTGGCCTTTAATGTTTTTTTTTTGGGAAAATAATATTATCACCAGGAAACTGAACCGAAAAATTGTGTGTAAAAAAGAAGAAATTTCATTTTGGTGGGTGTATTATTAAAAGAAGGAATAATTGATGATGTGTGTTGATGATAATACTAAAGATATGTTTAACTTAAATCTTATTAGTTTGGAAATATTTTTAAAAAAAATTTACAGGGTGTCAAAAATCAATTTTTCCCGGAACAGCCCCCCCCGGTACTTTGACTTAAATATCTCTGAGTGGGGTAAGTTGCTAAAAAATTCTGGATTTTTCACAACATTATACTATACATAGATGTTCTTACCTGCATATTGACATTTGGTAGTTGATTGTTTAAGAAATACAGCCATTCAAAATGCAAAAAAAAAAAATTTAAGTTGTGTTATGAGTAGTGATAGGCATATTGTATAAAAGTACTATTTGTTAAGTGTGTACATTATTACATATTTTTTATAAAATTATTAAAATTATTGTCATAAATTCTTTTTATTTTTTTTTAATTTTTATTGCTCAAACCAATGAATAAATTCATAATTTTGGAAGAAAAATTCAACGTTTGCGAAATGTCAATAATATATTAGATTGTGTTTTTCTATCCAAATTATTACTATAACATTATTTTAAGAAGATTTAAATTTATAATGTTAAAATTAAGAAAAAACACGAGTATAATATTTAATGACCGTTTTCCCGCGCCACTACGGTTTTTCCGAATTCCTTTTTTGAAAATGGAATTTTTAAAAAAAATTAAATATTTATTTCGTTTTTTATTATATTTCTTATTTCTAATAACATTAAGGACTCCAAAGTTGAGAAATATTAAGTAAGATGTAACTTAAAAATTTCGTTTTTAGATTCATTAAAAAAAAAAACGGCGATTTTTGACCGATTTTCCCCATTCAGATGGTAATATATTTATATATATATAATATATATATTTATAATTATATATTATTATATATATAGATAATATATAATTAATATATAAATTATATTATAATAGTATATATATATATATTATATATAGTTATATAATTATATTACGTATATTTTATATATTAGTATTATAATATATTATAATATATATATATATATTATATATTTATATTTATTATAATATATAATATATATATATATATATAATATATTACCAAAATTTATAATATAATATAATACTATAATATACATATAAGTATATATATTATTATATATATATATTATATATAATACATAAAATTTAATATATATATATGATTATATTATATATATATATATACGTTATATATATATATATATTTATTTTATTAATTATAATTAGATATATATATATTAATATTAATATATATACATTATATATATACATATTATATATACTATATTATTATATATATTATTATTTAATATATATATATATTATAATATATATATTACATATAACATAAAACGTTAGCAACACAAACATTTTTTTTAGATAAAGAGGCCCGTATATATATTTTTATTTACAATAACATGTAGCGACACAGCACTTTCAATCTTAGCTTGCTAACTGAATTGAATGTTCGCCTTTACATTTAAATAATTAACTCTGTGCTTTGTATCCAAATATTTTAATGTATAATTTAATGTTAAGTAGTTTTTAATAATGTTATATAGGTATTAATTGGATAGAAAACCAAGTCTAAGTTAATTTATTGAATTTTCCAAACGTTTTATTTTCAAAAATGATGTCTTATATTCACACTGTTTTTTTGAATAAATAAAATTGAAAAAAAGACATTTGACAATAATAATAATAATATCTTAATAATAATAAATTATACACACTTAACATATAGGTACTTTATTACGAGTAGGCATACGTTGCTTATCATAACACAACTAATTTGTTTTATTTAGTTAGCATTGTTATTTGCCTGGATTTTTTTAAAAAGATAAGACTTAAGCAACCTAAACAGCTGGAAGGAACAATCATTTGGTAAGTTGTAATGGTGAAATTTCAGATTGTTTTGAATTACCCATTCAGAGATATTAGTATTCAAAGTTACGATTTTCCGAAAATTGATTTTTGGACCTATTTTGTAAATTTTATTTTAAAATATTTATTAACTTCAAATAAGATTTAGTTAAACATACATTTAGTAGGTATCATCACACAAAATTTTATATCGTTAAATTTTTTCCTTCTTTTAATAATACACCAACGAAAATGGAAATTCTTCCGATTTTTCAATAATGAAAAACGCGTTCCGCCCGAAAAACAATTATTCAACAAAAATTAAAGCAAGTTGCGCTCGAAAAAATTAATACCGATTCATTATATATGATATTACGCATAACAGTTTAATATGGAGATATGAAAAAATGTTACCTCTATTTTAGTGATAAATTTTTGCTCCAATGGTCTAAATTTTGGCTCACACGTTTCAACCATAAGTAAATCTACAAAAACGAAAGGTGGTTTTGAACTTTAAGGATAACATCTAACGCCATGCAAATATAAAAGTTTTTCCCAAAAATATACTCAGAGCGGACAAACTGTCATTAAATTTGGACGGAAAAATGGATGACCATATAATATATTAATATATATATATATATATATAATATATATATATATATATATATATATTATATACTATTAATTTATATATATATAATAAATATTATATATTATATTATTAATATATATATTATACTAATATTATTATAATTAATATATATATATTTTATTATATATATATATATTAAATATATTATAATATATATATATATTTATATTATATACTATATATATATATATATATATATATATATATATATAATATATATATCATTATCATAATACTATAATATATATATATATATATAATATTATATTATATATATATAATATATATATTTATATAAATGATATTATATAGTATATATATATATATAATATATATAGATTATATATAGATATTATATTAATATATTATATTATATATAAATATATATTTATATATATATATACTATATATAGTATTATATTATATATATATTATATATATATATATATATAAATATATTAATAATTATATTATATTATATATTTATATATATATATATAGATATATATTATATATATTATTATATATATAATTATAATATGTATATATTATATATATTATATATAATATCTATATATATATATATATATTATATATATAATAATAATTATATATATATTATATATTATTAAACTAGGTAGATACGATTGTTGCTAAGTAAAAGGTTGTATTTCTTAATAAACTGATTCTAATGAAAGGTGCATTGTGGGATTATACGCTGAAGATAAGATCTATGAATTGTTGACAATGGTTAGCGGAAGCAAGAAGAGTTGATTGTTCTTGACGTGGAGGAATTTGTTCGTTTACGTTAAGAAGTAAATAAGGTCGGGACTTGCTCTATGTTCACAGAGCCTCGAAAACCAGCGTTCGAGAAGAGGAACAATATTATGCCGCTCGATCACATCGAGGTTAAGTGTAATAGTACACCACCTCAGACCGAAGCAAGGAGGTAGATGGTCTTTGTATGAAAATAAAGTTGAAATTCTGTAGCTGTTGAATAAAATAAAGTTGGCCTTAATGCGGAAGGGTCCAATTTTTGCTTCGGGCTGAGCCCAATTTTCACCCTGCGCCTAAAAATGGACATAAATCTTAATTTTTCAGGAATTTGAATGGGGAAAATAGCAAAACCGCGGCCTTACTTACTCTAAACGTCGTTTTCGAGTGTTTTTATGTCTTGTAGTCTTATTTTGGATATTTTCTTTTTCTATTACTTTTTTTTCACTCCTTTAGCCTTCTTAATTTCTTAATTTTCTTTTTGTCGAAATGAATCAAACTTGAAATATGCGTAGATGGGTCCATTACTTACAAAATGCACGAAATAGTTTTTTGATTTTTGAAATTTGTGCTCAACCATGTCAAAATTCAAAACCCACTTGTTTTTGTATTTTTAAAATGAAATATTGCGATAATTTTTTTCCTGCTAATGAGATCTGGATGAGATTTTGAGAGCATATGTAGTAGGGGGAGATGCAATATTTTACTTAGATAATTTCTTTGTATTATAGTATTGGGTCAGTTTAGAAAAATTTATCAAAAAAAATATTTGAAATTTTAAAAAAAAATTCTTATAACGCATACAAAAAATATATTTTAAGTAAAAAGATGTTCTCGCCGACATAATACAAAGCCTGAATATTTGATGTTGGATGGACAAGTGAAAAAATATATATCAATATTTCACTTTCCCAAAAATATGTTTTCTAGGGAGGTGAAATATTGATATATATTTTTTTCAAGACCACTCACCAATCTTCAGCTTTATATTTTTAAGTTTTGCCCCTCGCTGATCACTCCTCCAGCCTCCTGTGCCAATAGAGGAAAAACCTTGTCGGAGAGCAGAGATAATAATCATTGATAGAAAGGCGGCCTTGTTAATGAAATCGGGAGGTACTCGAACAGCTCGAAAAGAAGAGCGGCCGTTTTGGCTCTCTGTCAACGATCTCCTTACCAAGTCCTCCTAAGTGAGAATGGGACCGACAGAGTGTAATTTGTTTCTTGCGAGGAGTGGAACAGCCGAGAAATTTTTGTACAGTGGAACCATGTGTTTTTAGCATAGGTCGCTATATAATATATATATATATATTATATATTATATATATAATATATATATTATATATATATATATATATATTATTATTATATATTATAATAATATAGAGGTGGATTAGCGCAAATGAAAGCGGCAAAAAGCGCAAAGGCATTTGCGCTTTAGTGAAACATGTGGCGTTTGCGTTTGCGCGAATTTTCTAAATGTGCGCTTTGGCTTGGCTTAACAACTTTTTTTAAAGAGGCAAAAGCGCAATTTGCGCTCTATATAAATAATTTGCGTTTGCGCTCTAATCTAAATAATTGCGCAATATATATATATATATATATATATACTATATAATATTAAATATATATATATATATATTATATAATATATAACATATTATATATTTATAATATTATTATATCTATATATATATAATTTTATCCTTTATAATAATATTATATATTATATATAATATATTATTATAAGTATTATAATAATTAATAATAATTATAATTATAATAATAATAATATATAATAATAATAATAATATAATAATAATAATAATAATAATAACAATAATATACTATTAATAATATAATACTAATAATAATAATAATATAATAATATAATATTACATATAATAATATATTAATAATAATAATAAATAATTTATTATATTTGAATTATTATTAAATTATTATTATTTATTATTATTATTATATTTTTTATTATTTTATTATTTTTTTATTATTATTTTAATTATATTATTATTAATTATTATTATTATTATATTATTATTATTATTATTATTATTATTATTATATATAGCATTTACTTATTGGTTATTGTAGAATTGGCGATTAACCTATTTGGTGACTTGTCGTTTTAAATTGGATACAGATATGAATAAGTGTTAAAGGGAAAAAAGAATTGCAAAGGTGAAAGTCGTTGAAGTGTACGGGTGAAATTAATTGATGCAGTACAATCTTTACAAAGTACCTTCTCACTAGGAACCTGTGTGAATTAAGGAGGTAGTGGTGTGGACTTGTTATTAAGATATAATTACCCCATTAGCATTCAGCGGTCGTGGAGGTTGTTTTTAGTCAAGCTTGAGATTGAAGGCAAGAGGGCATCATGGATCCAGCAATTTTTGAAAAATTTATTATCTTTATGAAAGGGGATATGACCCTATTCAGAATGCAAGAGGAGAAGAGCGAGGAGGACAAGATCACATATAATTGAATAGATTAAAATCTTTCTTATTTTTTGTTATATATTTTGCATCTTTCAATTAAATTTAAATAAGATAATTAAAAATGAGCTATTTTTATATGTTTTTTTTTGGCGCTCCTAAATTTTACTATTTAAAAAAAAATTAAATTTGCGGACATGTGCGCTTTGCGCTTGCGGAACTAAGTTTTTAGAAATTTTTCTTTTTGCATGCGCGGACTAAGTTTTTCGGACTGTGCGCTTTGCAGCTTGCGGCACTAATTTTTTTGAATTTTGCGTTTTGGCGCTTTGCAGGACTTTGGTTTTTCAACTTGCGCTTTTGGGTTTGCGCTCTAAAATTTTAAAATTTTGCAGCGCACACTTGATAAATATATAATATATTATATATAATATATAATTATATATATATATATATATATATATTATATATAATATTATATTATATATTATTATTATATTATATATATATTATATATATATATAATTATATATATTATATAAATATACTATATTATTATATATTATTATATATATATATATATATATACTATATATAAATTGAATTAAATGATGTAAGGTTGGTTTTTGGTC
This sequence comes from Trachelipus rathkii, assembly GCA_015478945.1. NCBI lineage: Eukaryota > Metazoa > Arthropoda > Malacostraca > Isopoda > Trachelipodidae > Trachelipus > Trachelipus rathkii. The sequence continues at coordinate 36,219 of JABUQX010075211.1, read as the reverse complement.
ATATATATTTATTAATACTATATTATTATATTATATATATATTTATATTATATATATATATTATTATATTATTTATATTATATTATATATATAATAATAATATATATATATATATTAATTATTTATATATATATATATATATAATATATAATTATATATACTATATATAATATATATATTATATTTATATATATATATATATTATATTATATTAATATATAATATATATATTATATATATAAATTTATATATATACTTATATAATATATATATATTTTTTATTATAATTATTATAATAATTATATATATAATATATAATATTATTATATATTATTATATATTATATATATAATAATATATAATTCGAGATATTGTTCGCAAACCAATTTTGGTCTAAGTCCTTTTAAACGATGGTATACAAAACAATAAATTTATTCTTATGGATTAGTATTCATATTTTATTCATTAAGGTCTAGTTCATTTTATCATTCCCAGGCTATCTATATTATATATATATATATTATCTATATAATATATATATATATTATTAATATATAAATTAATATCTATTAATATATCTTATAATAATTATATATGATAATAATAATATTATATATAATATATATATATATATATATATATATATATATATATATATTACTATATTATATATAATATAATATATAATATTATTAATATAATATTATATATATTTATTACTATTATACTATATATATTATATATACTCTATATAATTATAATATATATCTATATAATATATAATATAATATAATATAATATGTATATATAAAAATAATATATATATTTTAATTTATATTTATAATATTATAATTTATATATAATATTTTAATATTATATATATTTATATATATATAAATAATGTATATATATATATAATATAATATATATTTATATATATATATGTCTTCAACACGGTCTATCATTAAACAAGATAATCAATTTCTAATAAATTGTTCAAATATTTTTTATAAATAAAGCAACTCATCATACTAACACTAATCTTTATTATAATAAAACGTCATTCAATTCCTTTAACACGTCATTTCATTAGCATAACACGTAATTATTTGTCATTAACACAGGTTATCATTAAACAATACATTCCATATTAGTAAAACAATCAAACATTCTGTATTTAAAAAAAAATCTAATAACAAACTCCTTAACATGTTATTTCATTAATAATAACACGCCAATCAATGTACTTAACACGGTTTATCATTAAACAAAACATTCATTTAATTTGCATAAGATGTTAATTTGCATATTTCGACTATCCTTCGAGTGCAATTAGAAAGACGGTAATGACAGCGAATAGAGAAGGTCAAAATTCTTTGATATAATATTAAGCAAATTTCGTTCAATATTTGATGCAATATTTGGAATATTATTTAATTACATTGAAACAAAAGAACAATTTAATAACAGAGTTATTGTATTATTGTTACTAAAATGATTATATTAGCTTATATTATATATTATTATTATTCAACGAGAAATTAGTTAAATTATTATTATGATTTATAATATACAAATCGCAATATATCCACTGTTATCTTTTAACAGTACAGATCTATAATATATTTAGTATATATTATATATATATATAACTTATATAATATAATATTTATTATATAGATATATATACTAATATATATATAAATATATAAATTATATAATTTATATATAATATATAATATAGTTATATATATATACTTATAGTATTTATTTTATATATATATATAATATATATAATAATATATATATATATATATATATAATATTAGTAATTATATATATATATTATTATATATATATATAATATAATATTATATTACTATAGATTATATATATATATATATAATTTATATATATATATATATATATATGATTAATATATATATATAATATCTTATATATATATATATATATATAAATTATACTTACTATATTATAAATATATAAATATATATATTATTTATATTTATATTGAATCTACAAATATTTTATTTATGAATAGAAACCTCATAAAATAAAAGTTTATTTCTTTCTATTATGTTTAGGAATAAACTTTGGCGATTTTTTCTTTCATTTTATGAATAAGAAATTATGCATAAATTGGCAAAGAAATTTATATTAATAGAATTTCTAAATAGAGTCTTTGTGAAAACAGTGTTGCCAACTCAAATTTTTTTTCAAGGACCAAAAAAATGCGCTAAAACCTCAGATTTGATGCAAATAAGAACTAAAAGTTTCTAAAATTTAATGAAAACAATAGAATTGCGAATATTTTTTACATATTTCTGGCACTGCATTAAGAAGGAAATCACTAGTTTCAGTGCGAAAAGCACTAAAATGGCAATACTGCTTTGAATATTATTAAAAGAATCTTGAATTTTTGTTTTTTCAAATGGGATTGGAAATGTCTCTTCATGTATTGGTGAATATAATAAAAATATTTCATATTTTTGATGATGTGAAATGAATTAATTTTTGCGGTATTGAAATAGACAAGTTAGAAATAAAACCAAAAGAAACATTCTCATATAAATTTAAAAATTCTTTATAGAAATATAAAACATTATACACTATTCTGTATAATAATAATCATATTAATAACTCAATAATAATATAATAATAATAACTAATATATACATTCAAATAATTAAATTCAAAAATTCTTATAGAAATAAAAACATTATATTCATATTTCTTAATAATAATAATAATAATAATAATAATATAATAATAGTAATTTAATATAATAATAATAAAACAAATAAGTGATGTATAAACAGTTGCAAAATTCATATTTCTCAGTACGAGTTTAATGTGATGATTTTCGTTGCTTTTTCAGCCTTCCATGAAATTATTATCTTTCCTGAGAAGAGAATATTCGTTTCACAATAAATATATCCTTAAAATAAATAAAACTGAATTGATTAATGTAATAATCAAACAATTGCGAAATAACTTCGGACATTTTGAAGAATATTTTTATTTTTTAGCTTTTAAACAAAGTTTGGATAAATAATATCGTAGTACACTAATTAGCAAAAATAAATATAATTAATAATTTTAAAAGTTAGAAAAGTTAAGGTACATTGACTTTATTATTATTTAAAAATGCCTAAGAAATTGAGCATTTCATTATTACACTATATCACCTGGATTTATGTTCATATAAGAAGCACAACAATGACTTACGGAGGCGCCATTCATAAAATATCTTTTTTTTTTGTTATGACGGAAAGCTTTCTTTTATTTTGTTATCGGGATTTCTGTGATGTTCTTCTTTAAAATGTTGAAATGCTTTACTCTACTTATGTTGCGACATATTCATGTTAAGGTTATTCGATGTGTATCCTGTATAGGCGGTATTACATCCACTTTCAGAACATTGAAATCGGTAAACAACGTTACAACTCTCATCATCCGAAAGCGATTTAAAGAGCATATTAAAGCAGAAGGGAAAAGCTTACATTAAGATCTTACTATAAGCCACTGAAACTAAGTTCGTGCTTCTCTAATCGTGAATAATAATAATAATAATAATAATAATAATAATAATAATAATAATAATAATAATAATAATAATAATAATAATAATAATAATAATAATAATAATAATAATAATATATATAATATAATATATATATATATATATATATATATATATATATATATAATTCTCTTATTGTGTGTAATATATATATATATATATATATATATATATATATATATATATATATATATATATATATATATATATATATATATATATATATATATATATATCTATATATACTACACAGCGAGCTATATATATATAAATATGAATATATATATATATATATATATATATATCATTTATTTTATCTTCACATGGCTTTAAATATATCATAATTCATTAGCTTAAGGCGTACGTCTGGCCCAACAAAATACATTAGGTTAGGTATACTTGGGAGCTAACCAAATCCATTAGGTTAGGTAGTACTGGGGGGCTAACAAGATCCATTAAGTTAGGTTCAACTTGGAGGCTAACAAGATCCATTAGGTTAGGTAGTACTGGGGGCTAACAAGATCCATTAGGTTAGGTCCTACTGAGGGGCTATTAAGTCTAGGTTAGAATATAATATGGGTAAGGTAGAAAGATTTAATATATATATATATATATATATATATATATATATATATATATAAATATATATATATATCTCTCTCTATATATATGCAACTTATATATATATATATATATATATAATTGTTCTATTAGATTTCTTTCCGTTGGTTGCGAAATCTTAAATTTTTTCTCCCGCCTCTTTTTATGTGAGAAACAATTTTTTTTTATGGTAAATAAATAAATATATATATATATATATATATATATATATATATATATATATATATATATATATATATATATATATATAGATGCTATACATATATATATATACTATATATATATATATATATATATATATAATTTTATAAGTTTACCATAAAAATAGAGCCTAACTAACACTCGGGAGACAGTCAGAAGATCCAAATTTATGAAGATCTAACAACAACAGGCATCAAAATCTATCAGTCTATCTACAATTATATATATATATATATATATATATATATATATATATATATATATATATATATATATATATATATATATATATATATATATATATATATATATATATATATACTATATATATATATCAAATGAATAAGCAACAGACTTTATAAAAGTCAGGAAACGATATCTATATAACGAAAATACTATAAACTTTGCATAAAATATATCTATAGCTTTATCCTTGGAAAAGAGCATCTATTAACCTTACGATGGCCTTATGATGCTGTAAACCATAAACCTACTTTTAAAACCCCTATATACGTATCGCGAAATAAACCAATAAAAAAAAAGGTTTTCAGACATCATCTTAAAAAAGTATATTAAAATGTCGCTAAAAGAAAGCTAAAAAAAAAAAAAAAAGGCCAGACATTTTTAATGGTTTAAACGCAAATCGTCAAAAAGAGTAGATAAAAATCTTTAATGGTTTTAACTCGTAAACATAATCATTAACCTGTGTTACTAAATGTCTTAAAACTAACTCTAGTGACTTTTAAGCTGATTTTCGATTTATAATAATGTAAGACTTGTCAAGATCGAAAAAGAGAAAACCCGAAGACCCTAAGACCTCTTTGGTTAATATTGCAGGAGATAAATTTAAGACATCGTGTTTCTTATCTTTTATAGGCTCATAAAATTCTGCAAGCGGAAGCTATCCTATAAATATGAAGGAATAAACGGAAATTAATAGCTAATGAGATTTTTCGAAGGTAATCAAGAAGATAAGTTTACATTTTTATTTTTTATTTTTAGTGCAAATTTTTTACTTTTTGAACGAGATCTTACTTATGTTTACGCCTTTATACATATATATATATATATATATATATATATATATATATATATATATATATATATAAATATATATATATGCACTCTTTGATATCAATTTACAGATATATATATATATATATATATATATATATATATATATATATTTAGCCGATGACTGGAAAGTATAGGAAGAATTAGAGTTTATGAAAAAAAAAATAATAATAATAATAATAATAATAATAATAATAATAATAATAATAATAATAATAATATAATAATAATAATAATAATATTATTATGAATAATAATAATAATATCAGTATTATGAGAGAATATTTATTATCGATTATAAAATGACAGCCGATTATATCACCTAGATATATCACTCTTCACTACCCTCTCTTTCCAGCTCATATATATATATATATATATATATATATATATAAATATATATATATATATATATATATATATGCTCATATATATATATATATATATATATATATATATATATATATATATATATATATTTATTTTTCTATATATATTATATATATATATATATATATATTTGTCTTGTGATCTAAAATGGAGCTCTATGAGTTTATCTAACCGTAATTTTGAAATAAATTGGAATCACTCACTTCATAAGATCAATCTGTCCATTATTAAACCGAGAGCTTCACACCTCATCTGAAGCAGAGGCTACAAGAATGGACTCTGATCCTTCTCATATTTCAAAATGTGTAACAGGGAGAATGGTTTGTTTCTTCGATGCTTCAAAAACACAAATCTTTCGTCTATCTATTTGAAGTTATCTTGTGCACGACTATAACATCCTCTTTTAAAACAGGTCACTGGCATCTTTTAAAACAGGTCACTGGTTTTAAAACAGGTCACTGGCCTCTTTTAAAACAGGTCACTGGCCTTATCAAATTTTAGTGTTTCCTTTTCTTGAAATATTTATTTAAATGATCACTTTGTTTTCTCACATAAACTCTTAAGAGGTGTTTAGGAATCGTCTGTCATTGTATGTTTAGAGCACTAGTCTATTACATAGGGTGGTTCCACTAGTACAAGCCATTCTTAAATAAGGGGTGTCTAGTGCTCTTCCTCACATCAATTCTCTTGCCATCACTGCGATTGTCCAACAACTCTTATTTACATCCAAACAGTTTCATCACTTTCCAACTATTATAGCCAATACAATACTCTACTCTCAAAAAAAATTAGAAAAATTAGAAAATTGTTGCAACGAATATTTACAAGTATTTTCATATTAGAAAATAGATAATAAACAAATAAAATTACTTTCATATAAGTTACATGTTTTAAGAACTTTGAAAATTTTTATGACATTTTTTTTTTACAACTGCGGAAACATATCTCATCCTTAGAAAAAGTAATTGTCACTCGTTAATCCACATAATTTTTTTGCTTTCTTTCCAGCTCTGACGTTGGAACTTGGAAGTAATCGTAAAGTGGATTTACACCACTGGTAAAATACGAAACGCTTTTCCATCTTCTTTTTAGCCACTTCAATTTTTTTCCTTTTTATAAAAGCTCGTTACTTCACGGGTGTCGATCTTTATTCAAGGAGGAGAGCTCTTTATGAACTTATATATATATATATATATATATATATAGTATATATATATATAGCAGTATACTATATATATATATATATATGACTATATATATATATATATAATATATAATATATATATATATATATAAGAATGATAAATCTGCAGCAAGCTCTTTATGAGTATATATATACTATATATATATACTAATATATATATATAATAATATATATATATATACTATATATATATTATATTATATATATACTCATATAATATATATATATCATATATATAATACTATTCATGTATATAGATATATTATCTATATATACGACTATATAATATATATACTATATATATATTATATGTATATATATATATTATATATATATATATATATATATATAATGGAGAGAATCTGCAGGAATAGATAGAATTACTGGTGAAATGATCAAGAAACGGAGGCGAGATGGTGACTCGCAATAGACTTTGGAAGTTGTTTAACAAAACGTTTATGGAGGGTATGTTCCAAATGGATATATTAGTATATATATATATCATTATATGATATATATATATATATTTATATATATATATATATATTATATAATAGTACTATATATATATTAATATATAAGTATAATCATACCAATATATATATATACTATATAGATATATATATATATATATATATATATTATATATAATATATATTACGCTATACTATATATAAGTTATACGTGATATATATATATATATACATAGTATAAATATATGTAAGAGTGTATATATAATATATACTGTATATATATATATATTATACTATATTATATATATAATATATATATACTCATACATATAAATATATATATATATATATATATATAGTTGTTATATAATATTATATATAAAGTAGATATAAATATATATTACTATAATATATATATATATATTTATATATATTTATATATATATATATATATATATATATATATAGTATATATATAAGTATATATATATATATATATATATACCCTTATATAAGGGTAGGAAGGATGAGGGGAACTGTAAGAATTATATTGGAATATGTTTATTGAGCGTTGTAGGGAAGATATATGCTGGTATTTTGGTCGAAAGAGTGCATCGAGTGACTGAAGGCCTGATTGGTAAAGAACATGGGGCATTTAGAAGTGGTAGAGGATATGCCTATCAAATTTTTACATTGAAACAAATGATTGAGAAGAATGAGAAGAAGAAGAATAATAGTACTGTAGGTTCTTCATTTGGATTTTCAACTGGCTTATGAACTTAGAGTTATAGGGAGGCTTTGGCAGGCGTTAGAAAGATATATGGTTTTGGTGGTAGGCTTCTGAATGTAATCAAAAGTATGTATGACGATAGTGAAGGGTGTGTAAGAATAAATGGAGTTGGAAGTGATTGGTTTAATATAATAGCTGAGTGGGCAGTAACAGTGTTATGTCCCTATGGTTATTCAATTTTATATGGATGGCGGTTATGAAAGAACGTTGGACTTGTAGGGGTGGCAGGGGAAAGGTGTGTAGAATGATGGAAAAATGGGAAAGGGAGTAGAGGGTTGTCCCTAACCATTATTTATGCGGATGATTTTGTTTGGCGTATCATCTGAAAGAGGAATTTGAGATAACTTATTTTCAGAGTATGTTTGGCAGGGGTGTGTGAAAGGAGGGGTTTGAAAGTAAATGTAGATAAAAGTAAGTTATGGTAGTGAGTGAGAACAGTCCTCGTGCAGTCTTGTGAAAGTGTATTCCTAGATCGGTTGAAGCAACTGCGAATAAGTGATTGAGTTTAAATATTTAGGATATATGTTGGATGAAAAGGGAACGGATTATTCAGATTGTAGTAGGAAATTCATTAATGATTGGAAGGTGGCTGGTGCAATTAAATCCTTGGAGGATATAAATGGACTAAGTTTTGAGTGCGCTAGGGTTTCCTTGAAGGTATATTGTTGCCTATGTTAATTTATAGTAGTAAAACTATGGTCTGGAATAAAAGATATAGATCTAAGGTACAATGTGTTCAGATGGACAATCTTATAAGCTTGTTAGGTATGAGAAGAATTGATAAAATGAGGAATGAAGATGTTAGGGAGTTGTGTGGTGTGAAGAAAGGAGTAAATGAAATAAGCAAGAGTACATTGAGATGGTTTGATCATATGGAAAGGATGGATCATGGTCGGTTGGTTAAGCGGATGTATAGTGGTGAGCGTTCTGGGATTCGAAACTGATGCGAGACCGAAGAAAAGGTGGATTGAGTCATAAATGAATGTCTGAAGGAGAGGGATATGAATTTGGCAAAGGCGAGAAGAAAGGTGCATAACAGGAGTGAATGGCGGGGTTTTATGAGGGGGGGCATAGTTGTGGGCCTTGCCCAGGGGATGAGCCAAACATTGACGAGATGCCACAGTGAGGGTCTGTCGCAGTTTCGTGAAACCCTAGGGTGGATTTTTCTGACTGCGATCTAGTTCTCTCTTTAGGGTTTAAAGGGAATGGTAAGGCTGGCCTTTCTTTTCGACTTGCGTCATGTTCTTCTACTACTTTTATGCTTCTGGTGTATGCTGCACACCTCACCTTGACTCTGAGAATAGGAGGAAGATGACGATGATATATTATATACCTATAATACTATATATATATATAATTACTATATAATATATTATATATATATACGATATAATATATATATATATTATAATATATACTATATTATATAATAATATATATACTATATATATATATACTACTAGATTATATATATATATAATACTATATATATATACTATATATATATATACTACTAATATATATATTATATATCTTATATAATATATATATTATATATATACTTTATATAATATAATAACATATATATATAATATATATGATTAATATATATATATATATACAACTACTATATATATATATATAACTATTATATAACTATATATATTATAATATATATATATATATATATATATAGTAATATTATATTAATACTATATACATATATATATATATTATATATACTATATATATTGATATAATACTATATATATATATATATAGTACTAACTATACTATATTATATATATATATGTATTGTATAATATATATACGTTTATAATACTATATATTTATATATATTATATATATATATATATATATATAGTATATATATATATATATATTATATATTATATATTATATATATATATATATAATATATATTATATATATACATATTCTATATATATATATATATATATATATACTATACTATGATATTATATATATATATAATATTATGATAATATATATATATATATATATATATATATATATATATATATATATATATATATATATATATATATATATATATATATAATATATATACTATATTATATATATATATATATATATATATATATATATATATTGCTGTCTAAGATCAATATGTGGGGTCCGAACACAAGAATTTTACCACACAAACCGATTGATCAGCTGTCTGAGATGCGAGTAGGCATAATAATCGACAACATTTCACCGACAACAATTCTTCGCCGACGATTCACAGATAACAATTCACTGATATAAGCAGTTCACGAACATGCACATTTCACAGAAAAATACATATAGATATAAGTAGGTTAGGTTAGAGTATGCTAGATTTTGTTAAGATAGGTTAGATTTTGTTAGGTTAGGTTAGGTTATGCTAGGTTTTGTTAGGTTTTGTTATGCTAGGTTTTGTTAGGTTTTGCTAGGTTAGGTCAGGTAGTTCATGTTAGGTTAGGTTAGGTTATGCTAGGTTTTGTTAGGTTTTGCTAGGTTAGGTCAGGTAGTTCATGTTAGGTTAGGTTAGGTTATGCGAAGTTTTGTTAGGATTTATTAGATTACGTTAGGTTAGGTTAGATTGTATATCTTAATGAATTGTACATGTCAAAGAATTCGTCTACCTCCGCTTGAGCCACACACTCTCAAATGGCAATTTTATGGCATTTAAGTCTTTCATTTTGGACTGAATTATGTATTCACATAATCTCTTTCACATCAAGTAAATCTGAATCAATTCTAGTCAATCAAAAAATGGTATAGTTCTTTTATCAATCCCAATCAATCCAAAAATATTATAAATATTTTTCTATTCGATGTCAACATTGAACTGAATTGATTCAAATTCTGCTGGTATGAATTTCGGATAAGTAATTATTGAACTGGATTGATTTAGATTCCGCTAGTGTGATTGGAGGATAAATAATGATTGAACTTTATTGATTCAATTTCTGCTGGTGTGAAGGGCGAATAAGTAACGATTGAACTGGAATTATTCAAATTCTGCTGGTGTGAATGGCGGATAAGTAATGACTGAACTGGATTGATCCAAATTCCGCTAGCGTGAGTGGCGGATAAGTAATGATTGAACTGAATTTATTCAAATTCTGCTGATGTGAATGGAGTAAAAGTAATGATTGAACTGGATTGATTCGAATTCCGCTAGTGTGAATGGCGGATAAGTAATGATTGAACTGGATTGATTCAAATTCTGCTGATGTGAATGGTGGAAAAGCAATGATTGAAATGGATTGATTCAAATTCTGTTAGTGGGAATGGCGTATAAACAATAATTGAACTGGATTAATTCAAATTCTCCTGATGTGAATGGCGGATAAGTAATGATTGAACTATTTTTATTCAAATTCTGCTAGTGTGAATGGAGGATGAACAGTAATTGAACTGGATTGATTCAAATTCTGCCGGTGTGAATGGCTGAATAACAATGATTGAACTGGGTTGATTCAAATTCTGCTGGTGTGAACGGAGGATAAAAAATCTCCATATTGTTTACCAAAAAAAAACTATTCTAAATCTTCGGCAGTAAGTTTTTTGATGATTTTCATTGAGTCGAAATTACTCTGTGTGAAAGTGGTTAAAAATTCCCCGCGAGGTTTCAAGTAGGCACCATTCCTTTTTCAGTCAGAGTAGGCATCAAATATTTATAAGAAATAAAATATAAACGTTAAATAATAATTTTAAAATTAGGAATAATATTGTTTTTAAAAATTTCTACATAAAAAAAAAAAAAGGAGGAAAGATACATCAAACAGAATCCTAAAAATGACATATGAATATTTCATACTAATTGTAAAAGAATATTATTAATATTAAAAAAATATTTTAATATTTTAAATAAAATTCTTTTCATTTAGTGTTATAAAAGTTGGAAATTGAAAGCTAATTAAAGAACTTAATTAAATTTAAAAAAAAAAATTTAATTAATTGTATCAATTTCCTATTCATGAGTGTTCCTTAATATATATATATATATATATATATATATACTATATAATATATTATACTATATATATATATACTATATATATAATATATATAATATATTTAAAATATATATACTATTATATATATATATATATTTATATATATATATTCATATATATATATATATATATATATATATATATATAATATATATGATATATATATATATATATATATAGGTATATATATACATTATATATAGTATAATATATATAAATTATATAATATATAATATATACTATATATATATATATATATAATATATATATATATATTATATATTACTAATATATAATATATATAAAATAGCGCCTACATACACTATATACTATCATATATATACTATACTTATACTATATTATCATATTATATACTAATATATATATATATTATATATAGTATATATATATATAATATATACATATATATAATAATATATATATATATATAATCTATATATATATATATATATATACATATATAGTATATATATATACTATTATATATATCTATATATACTATATATATATATTTATATATTATATACATATATATATATAGTAGATATTATATATATAATATATACATTATAGCTGCTTATTATATAACTACTAGGTATATATATATATATATATATTTTAATTTTTGTATAAAAAATTTATATATATATATTATAAAAAGTGTATATATACTTCAAACATCTAAGACCACTTAATTTTACAAATATATACAATTATATATATATTATATATACTATATATATAATATAGATATATATATATATATATAATATACTGCAGATTGTCACCACTAACGGGCGTGGCCCTATTCAAGGAGGGGACAAAATACAGTATATTAATAGAAATAATCAAAATATCTAAAGATTTTTAGTCTTCTTCATTAGTCTTTGACTTCCTTTTATTCTTCTTCCTTCTTCTTCTTCTTCTTCTTCTTCTTTTTTTCTTCTTCTTCTTCTTCTTCTTCTTCTTCTTCTTCTTCTTCTTCTTCTTCTTCTTCTTCTTCTTCTTCTTCTTCTTCTTCTTCTTCTTCTTCTTCTTTCTTCTTCTTCTTCTTTCTTCTTCTTCTTCTTCTTCTTCTTCTTCTTCTTCTTCTTCTTCTTCTTCTTCTTCTTCTTCTTCTTCTTCTTCTTCTTCTTCTTCTTAGAAATCTTTTTTCCTTCATCCATGATCATCGAAGAATCTGCATTAGCAAACTGATTAGCAGTAGTTTAATCTACCCCTTCCTCATCTGCGTGCTTCTTTTTTTTCTTTTTCTTCTTCTTAGCAGACTCCCCAAATGTACTTTAATTGAATGAAATCTCAAGAGTAGTGTTAATATTGTGTTGCCACTTCTTCTTCAAAGTGTTTCTTCTTTCCTTTTTCAGTGTTTCCATTTTAGTATCCTTTGAGGTTCACCTATTACATCAGCATCATTAATAATGGAGGAACCATTCAAACTATTTTCTAATGACTATTCGTTCCGGCTTCTCCATTAGTTTTCCTCTTTTTTTTTTATTCTTCCCCTCCTTCAAAATTTATCCTTCAACAATTTCAACACATGCTTCGGACATAACAACAAACATATCACAAGCGCAGCATACACTGACATGCTATACGATAAGCCAGACGGTACGTCGGCGTCTTTGGAGACCATCACTATATATATATATATATATATATATATATATATATATATATTGTGTGTATATATGATATAACTATATATATATAATATATTATACTATAATATATATATATAAAAATATATAATATCTATATATATATATATACTACTATATTATATAATATAATATATATATTATATATATATATATATATATATATATATATATATATTATATAATATATAGTACTATATATATAACTATATATATATATATATTGTGTGTGTGTGTATATATAATATATATATATATATTACTATATATGATATATATATATATATATATATATATGATATATATATATATATATCTATATATACATATATCAGTATAATATATATATATACTATATTATATATTATATATATGATATATATATTATATAGTATATATAATATATATATTATATATATTATATATTATATATACTCATATATATATATTTACTATATATAATTTATGTGTATAATATATATATATATTAGTATATATATATACTATATTATATTATATATATATTATATATATATATATATATATAATATATATATACTATATATATATATATATATAAATATATAAAATACAAACATTTTTTTATATTTTTTATATATATATATATATATAATATATAATACTATATAGTATTATTAATATATATATATAATATATACTATATATATATTATATATTATATATATATATATATATTGGGGTTCTTTCTTATCCTCAGCTTTTACTACTTTCATTAATGACTATTTTATCTGTCATTTCATCACCTATACACTCTTTTGCCGACGACTCCACCCTTCATTATTACTTTCATTTTGAAAGACGGTCCCACCCAGGAGCAAAAAAAATAACTGATCCTAAAAGTTGTGGCCTTAAAGCAACTCACCTCTGACCTCTCGTGGAGAAGTGATAAACTTATTCTTCTATCGATAATACAAACGAATTTTCTTTGTTTTCAATCGGTCTAGACAGTAGAAATATCATCTTAGGAAAAGTGTATTTCTTCCTCATTTTGTAGGGAAGTTGGTGAAACTGATCATTCCATATAGTTTCATTTTCTTTCTGTCCAACTATCTGACTCAAGACTTAATAGCTATCCTCATTTTTACATGTGCTCTATTAGAATAGGAAATTCAGAAGAATTCTAATTAGAAACACAAGAACATATTACATAGCTGGAATGGGAAAACAAAAGAACATGACGTAGTTGGGAAAACATAAGAACATATTACATCGTTGGAAAAACACAATACACCAGTTTGATAACACAAGAACATATTACATTGTTGGGAAAACACAAGAACATATTACATCGTTGGGAAAACACATAAACATATTACGTCGTTTGGAAAACACAAAAACATATTACATCGTTGGGAAAACACAGGAGCATATTACATCGCTAGAAAAACACAAGAACATATTACATCGTTTGGAAAACACATTACATCGCTTTGAAAACACAAGAACATATTACATCGTTGGGAAAACACAAGAACATATTACATTGTTTGGAAAACACAAGAACATATTACATCGTTGGAAAAACACAAGAGCATATTACATCGTTGGGAAAACACAAGAGCATATTACATCGTTGGGAAAACACAAAAACATATTACATCGTTGGGAAAACACAAGAATATATTACATCGTTGGGAAAGCACAAGAACATATTACATCGTTGGGAAAACACATTACATCGTTTTGAAAACACATGAGCATATTACATCTTTGGGAAAACACAAGAACATATTGCATAGTTGGAAAAACAGAAAAACATATTACATCGCTGGGAAAGCACAAGAACATATTACATCGTTGGGAAAATACGAAAACATATTACATCATTGGGAACATTCGCGTAACATCCTCCTTTAGCAGCTGGAAATTGAGGATAGAGATAGTAGGATGGAAGAAAGTAGAATTTGCTGACACAGCATTCAAACACCTTTGTTTCAGTTAAGAACCAAATCTGAGTTCTAGAAGAGGGGTGGTGTTCAGCAAAGTATAAATTAATATAGAGGCGGCGAAAGTTGCAGAAATTAATGAAGAAAGAAGAGCCTGTATCAGAACAGTCAAGCAATTCTGTGACGGCACCAGCCCCATCATACACACACACACCTACACACACACACACGCAAATATAATATTATATATATATATATATAATATATATATAATATATATATATAGTATATATATATATATATATATATATATATTAATATATATATATATATAATATATATATATAATATGAATATGTACTTATATATAATATATATATATATATATATATATATATATATATATATATATAATATATGATAATATATATATATATACATACACACACACATCATATATATATATATACATATAATATATCATATATATATATATAAGTGAAAGATTGAAGACATATGGTAGAATTTTTATTTATTTTTCAATTCTAAATAGAGGATATAAATTTGCCTTAGGTGGATGGTGACTCCAGGTTATTTTGGTCCCAACCTGTCGTCATTTTTTGCTACAAACCCTTCCACCTAACAAAATTCACTCTTTGACATTATCTTACTTCAAATTAGCAGAGATTCTAAACATCTCATTTTTATTCTATTACAATATTTTATACTTGTATTTGGAATTAATAAAAATAAATAAATAAATAAATAAATGAATAAATAAATAAAAAGAATAAATAAATAAATAAATAAATAAATAAATAAATAAATAAATAAATAAATAAATAAATAAAATTAAATAAAATTTTCAATATAATCAAAAAAATAACCAAGATTTTCCAAGCTGAAATTTATATTTAATTCACTTACGAATATATATATATATTTATATATATATATATATTATATATATATATATATTATATTATATATTATACGTACTAGTATATCTTCCTTATTGGAAGGTGAAATGACATACCCGTACCAGAAAATTTATGAATTTGAGGGTTACACCATTTTTCGACGACAAATTTGTGTACCTGAATTTTTTAGGGTACATCTGAAGTTCTATTTCACATATAATAGCATTATATCATCTCATTTTAGTAATTAAAATGCATGCATTATTGTTTAAGCTTTCAAATGAGTCATTAATCATTAATGCATAATTGTTAGTTTTTAAGTAATTGTGTCAAACTTTCAGATCTCAACGGCGTATGTATATTGATCTTAGGCGACATGATTTTCAAATGCCTATTTAGGTTAATAATTAAAAACTTGGAGATATCTCGTAAGTTATATGTATATATATATGTTTTTATGTATTGGAGAGATTCCTCATAAAATTGCCGATAAATTGATATGCATATTAAGGTAGGTAACATTATAAAATAAGTGAGATATTTGCATTTTTAGAATTTCCCTGTGAGATGTTTGAATGTACCGTGAATAAAAAAAATACAGCAAATATTTGAATTTCTTTTTGTTTTTACTCAATAGAGGGCTCTGTTTTATGACGTCATTGATTTTTGTACTTCAAATGTATAATTATTTCGCACTTGTGTCGCTTAAAAAAATAGTCTCCGAAAATTTAAAGTTTTTAAAGTTTTCTAGGACTCCTTCAATTTATTATACCATTGACTTAGATTAATACATCTTTAAATGTAAAATGTAAACTTTTTAATGTAAAGAAATAAAACTTTACGCCCTTTTCGACTATATTTAAAATTGACGTTATTTATGAAGTATTTTTTATATTGATTTATTTACCTAAAACCACTAACGTTCTTATGGCGCAGTGGTTAAGAGTCAGGATTGTAGAGTTGAGGGTCAGCGTTCAAATCCCACTACATGAAGATATTTTTACATATTTTTTTAAAATATGCAAATGAAGGTTTTCTTAAATTTTATTTATAAATAAGAAAATGCAGTTCTCCATTCATTTATATACAGAAATATACATAACTATATATTTCAGATACCCTTACTCATTTAATAAACAGTTGAAAAATATAATGAAGTAGTATATTCTACTTGTTCATTATAATTTTTAAATTATTATTATTATTATCATTATTATTATTATTATTATTATTATTATTATTATTATTATTATTATTATTATTATTTATGTGTGTGTGTGTGTGTGTTTTTATTTTTTATTTCTATTTTTATTATTATTATTATTATTATTATTATTATTATTATTATTATTATTATTATTATTATTATTATTTTTATTATTATTATTATTATTATTATTATTATTATTATTATTATTTTTATTCTTATTATTTATTTTAATTATTATTATTATTATTATTATTATTATTATTATTATTATTATTATTATTATTATTATTATTATTATTATTATTATTAAGAAAATTTAGATCAGCGTCAATTTTAACGTACTTTTTACAAGTTCTTTCAATTCTTCTAAATAGTTCTTTATTTTCAGAAGAAATTTTATTAAGGACTATTCGAGAATAAAAAGAAGTTAAAACTTTTAATATTATACCAATATTTCGCCTGTATACTTCAGGCATGATCACGGTTAACTAACTATTATTTATAATGCAGCTTACAAAATAAATTTTTAAATAAAAAAATTTAAAATTATTTAAATTAATTTTGAAGTTTAAAAAATAATTTTGATGAAAAAAAAAAAAAAAGCTTACATTATTTTGCAAATACAGCTATTATCATGGATACTAGGTGTACCTGCAAAACACTCAAATATTCAAAAAAAAACATTCAAGCATTCATTTATTTCATTAAATTTCAAATTGATGTCCGGATTAAATTTTTTAATTAAAAGAGATTCTGCTATACGAAGATAGTTAAAATTACCAACTTGAAATAAAATTTTAAAACTAGCAATTTTAACTGTAGGAGGAGATTTGTGATCAGTCGTGTAATGCTCCCATATTTATTATTATTATTATTATTATTATTATTATTATTATTATTATTATTATATAAAAATAGAGCAAAGATTTGAATTTAATTGTTACGTCATTACTTTTTGTTCTTAATATGTATAATTATTATGAACTGGTACAGCTTAAAAAATATAATAGTTTAATTACAAAATCGAATTTGTTGGTGCTGTTATGGCGCAGTTGTTGAGAGTCAGAAACTTGGTACAGAGGGTTGAGGTTCAATTCCTGTTTCGTGAAGGATATGTTTTTACTTATTATTATTTTTAAAATATACAAATAAGTTTTTCATTCATTTATATACACAAATTTATATAATAATGCATTTCAGAAACCCTTTCTCATATTCTCTCTTTAATAATAATACACAATTGAACAATATAGTGTAGTAGTATTCTACTTGTCACTATAATTTTCAGCTGTGTATTATTATTATTATTATTATTATTATTATTATTATTATTATTATTATTATTATTATTATTATTATTATTATTATTATTATTATTATTATTATTATTATTATTATTAACTGCACAGCGTCGGAAACGCATGGCGGAGGACGTAGGTTCGGTTCTTCGTTGGGAACTAGGTAATAATATTAACGCATTAATATTTGGAATTTTGAATACTTATTATTATTATTATTATTATTATTATTATTATTATTATTATTATTATTATTATTATTATTATTATTATTATTATTATTTTCTCATTCCTACCTTTCTTTCTTTCCCTTTCTCTTTTTTATCTATACTCTCTCTCTCTCTCTCTCTCTCTCTCTCTCTCTCTCTCTCTCTCTCTCTCTCTATATATATATATATATATATATATATATATATATATATATATATATATATATATATATATATATTATATATATATATATATATATATAAGTAAGGGACTTTCAAGGATGACAGAAACACTCATGCTAGAGATAGATAATAGATTTCAAACTCTGCAAAAACGATGAAGCATGTGCAATAGCAACTTTTCTAAATACTAGATACAAAACAAAACTTCATGAGCCACGTGTTTTACAAAGGGTTAAAATTAATTTAGGATGATTATGCGATGAAATCCTGCTAAATGCAGAAATATCACCAGCCAATAAAAAGCAAAAGATCAGAAAAACAGATACGCAATTACCATCTGTTAGCTATATCATTGCTGAATCCATGAACGTTCTTTTGGCTTCTAGCAGCGATGAAGAGTGATGTTTAGAGGTGTCAAAAAACACTCTGTTATTGTTCGAAGAATATCAAAAGAGAAAAGCTTTTAATCAGATAATAATCCACTGGTTTTGTGGCGTGATAATTGTAAAAGTTTTCCAAATCTTTCAGAAGTGGCCAGGGAATTCTTAGCATGCCCATCAACAAGTGTAGCTAGTTTCCGTCTTGGTAAAGAGGTTGGTGGGGTACAAAAGAGTTGAGTTCAAGAGTCCTGCACTCTGGCAACACGGGTATTTATTATATATATATATATATATATATATATATATATATATATATATATATATATATATATATATATGTATATCAATAGCTATATATATATCTTTGCTATGCTAACTGCTATATAACAATATATATGTATATAGCAACAACAACATAACAACATATATATATATATATATATATATATATTACTATTTTTATATATATATATATATATATATATATATATATATATATACCTATAGTTCATGCCCATATCGGATGGCGGAGACGGCATTAGTGAATTTAGATTGATTTTAAATGTTAAAGTTAATCCTGGAATCGAACTACAGAAAACGTTAGAAAAAAGAAAACGGTTTAGAAGGAAGAACTTATTTAATATATATATATATATATATATATATATATATATATATATATATATATATATATATATATACATATGTATAATATATATATATATAATATATATATATATATATATATATATATGCTACCGTCCATCGTTCAACTATATTCTCTGTCTCAATACTAATACTTTCCCTCAGTGTTGGAAGCACGCACACGTCCAACCTGTTCCGAAAAAAGGAAACCGCTCTGATCCTTCTAACTATCGCCCTATAGCTCTCACTTGTATTCTATCTAAGATCTTTGAAACCCTACTCAACTCTCATTTCTTAGATCATCTGGAGTCTCATTCACTTTCCGATCGCCAGTACGACTTTCGGCGCTCCTCGAGGTCTACTGGCGATATACTTTCCTATCTAACTGATTTTTGCGGTTTCCGTCCTCAGGAACTACAGGAGACTTGTGGTGGCGCTTGACATATCCAGGCATTTGACCAGGTATGGCACTCGTCACTGCTCTCCAAGCTCCCCTCCTTTGGGTTTCCTCCTTCTCTTTGCTTACTTATGTCTAGTTTTTCTTTCAAAAACGCTCAATATCGGCTGTTGTTGATGGGCTACGACTTCTTCTTCTTTTCTTTCAATAGTGGTTGTTTCTCAGGTTCTGTCTTATCTCCTACTTTATTCCTACTTTTTCATAATATCTTCTCACCTGCACATCTAACTCTATCCACTCGTATGCCGATGACTCGACCCTTCATTCTTCAACTCATTTCAATTCTGCTCCCTCTTTTACTTCTAGAATTGTCTCTCGTCTTAATCTTTCCGATTCTATTCTCGCTGACCTGGATAGAATTTCCGGGTGGGGTCGTCTCAACCTTGTGAAATTCAATTCTTTAAAAACCCAACTTCTACAAATCTCTCTCTCTAAGACACCTTCTAACTTTCCTATCTCTTTCGACGGCTCTCTCGTCTCTCCTGTTGACAATATAAACATCCTTGGCCTTAACATAAACAAAAAAATGTCTTGGAAACCTCACATCACAACGGTTTCTAGGGCGGCCTCAAAGTGGGAGTTCTGTTTGCAGGCTGCGAGACTTTTCCTCTTCTCCAGTCGCTCCAGCTACAAGGGCCTCATCCGCCCTTGTATGGAGTACTGTTCTCATATCTGGGGGGCTCTGGTTTCACCCGGCTTTTGGATAGAGTCGAGTCAAAGGCCAAAAGGCTTATAAAGTGTTCTGCACTTTCCAGTTTTCTTGACCCTCTATCTCTGCGGCGCGATGTTGGGGCTTTATCTCTTTTCTATAGGTACCGCAGCGGCAGGTGCTCGAGGGAACTTATCACTCGCGTACCACCACCTTTACGACACCCTCGTAGCACAAGGGGTGCTGTGTCGGTGCATGAGTTTTGGTTTTAATATTGGAAACTCCAGGCTTGTTCGCTGCGGTGCTTCCTTCTTTCTTGCCACCTCTGTTCTGTAGAATTCTCTTTCATCTTCTGTGTTTCCTGCTGAATTTAATCTCTCTCACTTTAAAGCCTGGGTGTGCTCATCTGCGTAGTTTGCGTTAGTGGATGAATAACTGATGTGTGCAATACCCCTCTCCTTGAATAAGGCTCTGCCAGTGAGTAGTGGTGACAACTGTAATATATATATATATATATATATATATATATATATATATATATATATATATATATATATATATATATATATATACTGCTACTCTATATACCATCCCACCCTACATACATACATACATACACATACATATGTTGGTGTGCATGTATAATATTTTGTAATAATGTATACCCTTCACAGTCTTTTCATTAATTCACTAAGTAGAGTAAGAGCAAACACCAAATATTTTCCTTCCATTGACTGCAAGAAATTCTTTCGTAATTCTCTACATAAATTGGAAAGTTTAAAGTTGCGTAAAAGACCAAAAAATTAAATCGTTTTTAAAAATTGAAAATCTATACTTTCAAAATTGAAACATTAAATTTTAAAATATTATATATATATATATATATATATATATATATATATATATATATATATATATATATATATATATATATATATATATATATATATATATATATATATTTAAATATATAAATACTAACTAACATATATTATATATATATATATATATATATATATATATATTAACTTATATATATATATAACCATATATATACTATATATATACAATATACTCAACAGCTATAATGTGTGTATGTAATATATATAATATATGATATTTATATATATATATGTATATATATACCAACATATGCTCTTTATCTTTCTTATATCCCATCTTTAATAATATATGTATATATGTATATATATATATGTATAATAACTATATATAATAATATATATGTAACATATATATATATATATATATATAATATATATATAACCATATCATATATATAATACCTATATATATAACATAATAATATATGTATATATAATATAGCTTAATAACCATATATATATATATATAATATATAATAATATATATATATATAATATATATATATATATATATTTATATGTTATATATATAAATTGTATAATATATATATATATATATATAACTACTCTTAATATATATATATATATATATATATATAATAATAATAATATATATGCTATAATATAACCTTAATAACATATATATATATATATATATATATATATATATATATATGTTAATACTTAATAATAAATATATATATACAATATATATGTATATATATATATATGTAATATATATATATATATATATATATATATATATATATATAATATATGGAATTTATATATATATGTATATATCTTGCTCAACAACTCTTGCCATTTTGTAAATGTAATAATATATATT
>JABUQX010075211.1:5000-7500 GCA_015478945.1 Trachelipus rathkii | reverse complement strand
AGGATGAAATTGTATGAATAATGAATTACTGTAGTGCTACTCAAGAAAAAGGCATCCATTGTAATGGTCACGGTATAAAAAAAATGATGCAGCTTGACAGGTAAAAGAAGATCGAAGAGAATCGGTGTGAGTAGGGAATGGTGATAAAAAAAGTTCTAAACTTCACCATTTCAAGAACTATTTGAGTGCAATAAGGCCATATAGACAACTTCACGACTGTGTGATTGGATTTAGGCGATATGTCTAGAGATGTGTAAAAAACGTGTTTTTTTGGACACTTTAAAAAATCGTTTAATTGTTTTTTTTTCGTTTCTATGGATAAAGTATATTATTTTACTTTTTCACTCGTTTTTTTTCTATTATTTAGAGCCAATATCTTTATTAATAAACACTGAAATGTTTCTCATCCGTATAACTGTATTGCATATATGACTGATTTAATGGTATAAGCATGCAGCTTGGTGTTATTGAGTTCAAATAATTTTAAAATAGGTCAAATAATCTAAAGATTTGGAATTAACAATGATATCAATGTTCGGAACAACTTACTTTTGTGATTTTCTTTCTTTTCAGCATTAATAAATTTAAAAAATGATTGCGTCTAAAATTAAAAAATTTTAAAACAGTTATTTACATTGTACAATTATGTGGGAAAACTATTCTTAAGTATATTAGTAATGTAATTAACGCTAGATAATAAAATTCAATACAAATTAATAAAATAATGCAAAATTTTAGTAAAAAACAAGAAAAAGAAAAAGAAAGTCACCTTTTCTTTGTTCATGATTTTAAAAAAAACGCTAAAAAAAAGAGGTTTTTATTTTTGTTTTTTATTTCACTTACTTCGTATACTTAAATTGGGCGAGAACCACTCTTATTAAGAGCAAGCAACTGCAATCACGTGACAAAGTTGAAACGGTTCATTAAACACCCAACCTTATTGAAGCTTTTTTAGCGAAAAAATATAATGTTATCTCTCTAAAAAGGGGTCATAATATAAGGAAATGTCGAGAGTGTTTAGGTCAAAATTTTTAAGTTGTATGTTATCGAAGACGTTTCAATATTTTATGCGAAAATGGTCGATTAATGGCAGACAGATGGAGAAGTTAAGTGTATATAGCAATGAATATAATCATAAGAGGTAGATCAAAATTCAGTTGTTTCATAGCAAAGCTTCTTGTATGTTCAGCATGCTTCAGTGAAGAATGTTGCTAACAAAAATTCGAAGAGAGTTTAGAATGGAACAGGTATTTTAGGAATTCTACTGAACGGTGGAGGTCCACAACAGTTGCTATAGAATGACAGGAAGCAAAATCAGATAGGATAAACACCTAAATTAGCAAATTTCTCTATTAGCAAATATTTGGGCCAAATCCTATCAAAAGCTTCAATATTCCTACCTTGATTGCAATAGATTCGCCACAAATGCCGACGAGAAGGGAGTCATAAATAGTATAAATATTCATCAGTTGATAGCTCCTCACAGAAGGACATTGACGTCCTGAATTCGGCTAATTAACATATTTCCGAATCTTCTTGTCAACGAGATATTTAAAACCGCTGGAAGGAACAGAAACTACAGAAATATTAACAGAGCTAGAGTGTTTAGAAGATCCTCCTTGTTTTCGTCACAAGGCGAATGACCATATTCTTCGAACAGGTAATAAAGGCAGTAGAAAAACATAGACGAAACAAATTACCAAGGTAAGATGAAAATTCAAAAGAACAGGGTTTAATAACCACAGGAGTGATACGTCTGCTCCGACAAAGTAAAAATCGCAGGTTTATAAACATTTATAAAAAGTCATAAATGAGATGCAGGCAAAGAAAAAATGAAGAATAGTACCTTAATCATCAAAAGTTAGTTAGGGCTAAAACTTGATCAAAGATCATCTTTATCAAATGGTAACCCAGCAATGCTTATGTTTTAAAAATAAGCGAAGGAAAGTGAATACAATAAAATTATGGTTCCAATGGTATATTGAAGAAATTGAGTAGAAATTTTTCAAACATGGGAGAACCTTAAAAGGGGTAACTTTGTTAATAGTTTCTTTTGGAGTCATAATAAAAAAATAATTACTAGGATTTTGAGTGGAGAGGATTCTTAGCTGCTAAGCTCTACCTGAAATAAGTTAGAATAAATATATTTAACCTTGATTGTATGATTGTTTGTTTTCATATAGATTCTGTTAAATAGTGGCTTATTAAGAGAGGTAACTTTTTTGCGATTCTCTGAAATTGAAAGTAAAATATTAGTAATTATATTAAATCTCTCATATATAATTAGTAGTTGATGGTTTACGCTTCTTTCAATCAGCAAAGTTTTTGAAATTTGTTATGCAACTGGTAACTGAATTTCTTAAACAGTCGCAGTCGTCAAGATGTTTATCTGTTAAAGTAGTTCGATAAGGTGTATTGTATGTGAATATTAGATAGAAGAAGTATGGAGAACCTACTGGACACGTGTGTAGGCATCTTAGAGTTATGCTAAAAGCAGATC
>JABUQX010075211.1:0-2500 GCA_015478945.1 Trachelipus rathkii | reverse complement strand
GTATATATAATAATAATATAATAATAATAATAAATAATAATATAATAATAATAATAATAATATATTAATAATAACAATAACTGTATCGATAACTCTTCGCTTAAAACTATAAGACCAATGAACGGTTTGCAACTGAGTTTTTATATATCACCGCTCTCACTCAATTTGTTTTACTTCCGGGTAAATTAACATATTTTGTCGTTAAGTAAGATGTTTTTTTTTTTTTTTTTTTTTTTTTTTTTTTTATTTATCAATACTATCTCAATAAAATTTTACATTCGATATTATTTTAAATTATAAGATTTTCATTTGTTGCTCAAACTATTAATTTCAATGCAGAGTGCTAGTGGATCATTTTTTTTTCTATATCTTATAAACTAAAGAAACTAAAAACTAAAACACCAAGACGTTAACTGGAGAATTCTGTGGATAGAAATTTGATATTACATATTCTATCTTCTCACCATTTGCAGAGATAAGGGCTTTATTATATAATTTTCAAAGCCTATTTACACTTCATGTTCTAATGGAGCAACAGCTCTTCTACCTTCTCCAAATTGCAACTTATAGCAGCCAACGACAACTCACTTTTCATGCTTTCATCTCATCATTGTTTTTTCAAAAGTGCTCTTACCCTTAGGCCGCTAATTGTAAAGTTTAGTTTGATATTTTCTTTCGTCCCATTTATTCTGAATGCGCCTATAAAATTTTAATTCCTAATATTTGATTATTATTGCAACAGATACGCAATGCACTATGCAAAATCTCAAAACGCTTCCACTTAAGTCCTTTAACAAGTCTGAGAATTCTTATCTCCGAAGCCCAAATAATGCTCATTGCTCTTGTAGTTGACGCCTATACGTCAGCGCTTTAGATTAATTTCTGAAATGATCAGTGTCTTTACCTTCCACAAACATGTGTGCTAATCCTTAGCGGACATAGATATTAAACTCCTCTTGATAAAACACTTATTATATTCCCTATCCCCTTCGATATGTCTCAATCTGAGCACACCAACAACATTAATGAAGCAGTACCCTCGTCTACCTTTCTTAGTCCTAAGAAATTTATATCAATCTTAACCTTATCATAATCTTTCGCAACTCCCATCACCTCTGTTTTCTTTTTCTTTATTTTTTTTCATAATCTTCATGCTGAATTTCATCCGCCCTCTTCTCTTTTCTTATATTTTCTGCTCTAGTGTTGCTTATGCAATTTTATGATCATTTGCGTTACATGATGCCATCACTTTTCCCAATTGCTCCGTCACATTTTTCCCCATGTTTAAAAGTAGAGGTGATTGAACCACTAATTGCCTTTACTTAGACTATGCAATCACACTATGAGATATTATAATAGTACTTTCATTTCAACGAAATAATTTTACTTACTCGAGCTAGTACCACTGTTACTACCCTACCACTTGGGTGTCTAGATATAGTATCATAAAGTCTTCTTTCAATCTGTGAACGCAATACATATTTCTCCTGAATACTTCCAATTCATTTCTGTTAATATATTCAGATTGATAAAAAGATCTGCTTTAAATCTTCGGGGTCTGAACCGCCCATGCTGTCCCTCGTTCAAGATATCCACACTTTCAAAAAATTAATTAATTTATTTAAACAATAATAATAATAATAATAATAATAATAATAATAATAATAATAATAATAATAATGATAATAATAATAATAATAATAATAATAATAATAATAATAATAATAATAATAATAATAATAATAATAATAATAATAATAAAATAATAATAATAATAAAATAATAATAATAATAATAATAATAATAATAATAATAATAATAATAATAATAATAATAATAAATAATAATAATAATAATAATAATAATAATAATAATAATAATAATAATAATAATAATAATAAAAAATAATAATAATAATAATAATAATAATAATAATAATAATAATAATAATAATAATAATAATAATAATAATAATAATAATAATAATAATAATAATAATAATAATAATAATAATAATAATAATAATGATAATAATAAAAATAATAATAATAATAATAATAATAGTAATAATAATAATAATAATAATAATAATAATAATAATAATAATAATAATATTAAATAATAATAATAATAATAATAATAATAATAATAATAATAATAATAATAATAATAATAATAATAATAATAATAATAATAATAATAATAATAGTAAAATTAATACTAATAATAGTATGAATAACAACTATAAAAAAATATAATAATAATAATAACATTATTATTAAGGATAAACATTAACTTGATATTATCACTGTTTAATGCAATTTTAATAATAATGAAAATAAAAATAATGAAAATGCATTATCATAATAATAATAATAATAATAATAATAATAATAATAATAATAATAATAATAATAATAATAATAATAATAATAATAATAATAATAATAATAATAATAATAATAAAAATAATATTAATGATAATAATAATAATAATAAT
>JABUQX010075210.1:47500-52500 GCA_015478945.1 Trachelipus rathkii | reverse complement strand
TTCCTCCCCGTGTGCTGAGGGAGTGTGCTTCCGAGCTGGCCCCTGTCCTCGATCAACTCTACTCTCTATGCCTTAATACTTGTACATTTCCTCAGTGCTGGAAGCGCGCATATGTCCAACCAATCCCGAAAAAGGGCAGCTGCTCTGATCCTTCTAACTATCGTCCTATAGCTCTCACTTGTATTCTATCTAAGATCTTTGAAACTCTTCTTAACTCTCATTTCCTGGATCATCTGGAGTCTCATTCCCTTCTTTCAGATCATCAGTATGGCTTTCGACGCTCGAGGTCAACTGGTGACATACTTTCCTATCTTACTGATTTATGGTCTTCTGCCCTTAGGGACTATGGGGAGTCTTGGGTGGTGGCACTCGATATATCAAAGGCTTTTGATCGAGTATGGCATGCGTCGCTACTTTCTAAGCTCCCTTCCTTTGGGTTTCCTCCTTCTCTTTGCTTACTCTTGTCAAGTTTTTTCTCTGGTCGCTCCATATCAGCACTCGTTGATGGAGCGACTTCTTCCTCCTTTCCTGTTAATTGTGGTGTTCCTCAGGGTTCTGTTTTATCTCCAACTTTATTCTTACTTTTCATCAACGATCTCCTCAGCTGTACCTCTAACTCTGTTCACTCTTATGCCGATGACTCAACTCTCCATTCTTCCACTCATTTCAAATCTGCTCCCTCGTTTGCATCTAGAGTTGCCTCTCGTCTTCAGCTTTCCGATTCTATTCTTGCCAATCTTGATGTGATTCCCCGGTCTGGGACCGCCACAACCTTGTGAAATTCAACTCTTGAAAACTCAACTACTACATCTCCCCCTCAAAAACACCTCTTAACTTTCCTATCTTTTCTTCGACGGCTCTAACGTCTCACCCGTTGAACAACATAAACATTCTTGGTCTGAACATAAACAAAAATTATCTTGGAAACCTCATATCACAACGGTTGCTAAGGTGGCCTCAAAGAAACTGGGAGTTCTGTTCAGGTTGCGGGAATTTTTTCTTCTGCACAGCTACTCCAGTTATATAAGGGCCTTATTCGTAATTGCTTGAACACTGTTCTCACATTTGGGGACTCAGGCAACTCCTCTTTTGTAAAGAGTTGAGTCTAAAGCTAAGAGACTACTAATAAGCTGTCCCCTACTTTCTAACTCTCTTTGACCCTCTATCTCTGCGACGTGACGTTGGAGCACTATCTCTTTCTATAGGTACTATAACGGTAGATGCTCAGAGGAGTTGTCCTCTGCATTCTACCTTCATTGCGCCTGCCCCCTGCAATACAAAGGGTGCCTTGCTCTCGCATGCATTTTGCGTGAGCATTGAAAATCCCAGACTCGTTCGTTGTGGTGCCTCCTTCTTTCCAGCCACTTCTGTTCTGTGGAACTCTTTGCCATCTTCTGTTTTTCCTACTGTATTTAATCTTCCTCTCTTTAAAACCCCATGTCTGCGCCCACCTGAGAGATTTGCGTTAGGTTTGGGCTTGGGTGGGCTTTCCGGTATTTTATTTCCTGCCCCCTCCTTGAAAAGGGCCCGGCCCGTGAGTGGTGGTAATCTGTAAAAAAAAAAATATATATATATATATATATATATATATATATATATATATATATATATATATATATATATATATATATATATATAGTATATATTTATATATTAATAAATAAAAATATATATAGATATATATATATATATATATATATATATATATATATATATATATATATATATATATGGTCAGTTCAGATTGTCCGTCATATGTATCTTAAACAAAAACTATTAATGCTACAGTAAAAGGAATAGATTTTTAGTAATCAGCGTAAAGAGTTAGACCTGGAAAACTTTGTAAATTTTCAAGCATTTTAGAAAAGTTTATAAAATGTAGAAGAGTAATTTTAAACTTATTTTAATTAATGTAACCTTTACGTTGCCCTTTAAATAATGGGTGGTGTTTAAAACTAAAGAATACCTATGGTATACCACTTCGATGGCAGGAGTCGGAACTCTGGCCTGGAACTACGGTATGGATTATTTCTTCCTGGGGAGTGGCCCCGGAACCCCTGCCTTTGGTATTTGGGTGTCGCGGGTTTTCCTCCGCCCCTCCCCTATCGTCCCCCCCTCTGTCCCCTGTCGGCTCGAGCCCCTACTGTGCCGTATATATAGTATATATATATATATATATATATATATATATATATATATATATATATATATATATATATATATATATATATATATATATATATATATATATATATATATATAATTTAATTTTGTGCACGAGAAAGATTTTGCTATTAAAACCCCGTTACAGACCCCGTTACAAATTTATGACCCCGTTATAATGAACTGTTTTTAGAGATTGCAGATTTTTTGATAGAATTTCACTTATTTCATTATTTATTTATTAATCATTTATTTCATTAACCATACTTATTTAATAAGTTTCAGGACCTACATTTTACGCAGAATCTAAAAATGTATTCCTTTTTAGTGTAGCATTAGTAGTTTTTAAGATACATATGACGGATAATCCAAACGCTGGCCTATATATATATATATATATATATATATATATATATATATATATATATATATATATATATATATATATATATATATATTATCAGTATTAATAGTATTAGTACATACCTATTGTAGGTTATCATTTGTTTTTAAAATTGATGTAAATCTGGTATATTATTATTATTATTATATTATTATGAGCAGTTATGCTATATGAAGAAATATTATTGCTGTTATATATTATTATATATTATTATTATTATTATTATATATATACATATTATTATATTATTATATATATTATATATATATATAACATATATATATTATTATATATTACATACATATATATACATATATACATATTATTGTTATATATTATATATATATTAATACATATATATATATATATTTCATAAATCATATACATATATATTATTATTATTATTACATATATACATATACATATTATATTATTATATGTTAAGAGCTGAGCATAGTTATGCTATTAGAAATATATATATATATATATATATATATATATATATATATATGTTATATATATATATATATATATATATATATATATAGGTTATATTTTTTATTCTTATATATATATATATATATATATATATATATATATATATATATATATATATATATATATATATATATATATATATATATATATATATATATATATATATATATATATATATATATATATATATATATATATATATATATCGATAATTTATACATAAATACTAACTGCATGCTTGAAAGGTCAGACAAAGCATCCAATGCATGACTAATTACTCTTGCATCTTCTTTGAATTAGCAGCATTGAAATCAAAGAGATGTGAAACATTTCAGCAGTTTCTCCGTTCGCAAAATCTCATATATATTTTTTTTTTTACAGAACATAAACACCAACGCTCACGGACAGAACCCTAATCAAGAAGAGAATAGCTCACATTCTCCCACCCGACCAGTTGCGAACCTGGGACCCTCGCTTTGTTTGGGGAGTGCTCTACCACTGAGCTACCGGGGACTTTTTGTATAAATAAATATAAAATACAAAAATAAAATACATATACATATATATACATATACAAATTCATAATAGATACACACGCAAATACAAATAGTATTATTATCATTATTAATATTATAAATGGACCGATAGAATGAGTCGACAGATGTTATTAATAATTCAGTTAAAAAGTTTATTTTATTCAAAGTCTCTTATAATAATATGACTACAATATTTTTAACAATAATAGGTAGTAATAACAATTACAATAACAGTGAGATTGATCATATTCTTCAACATTTTGAAACTTCTAGGAGAAAGTACACTAATTTTGACTGAGCCCTTCTACTGTATAGAATATAGACGGTATGTGATCAGTATTTCCTGCATGTATTTTTGCCTAGTAATATGTAACCAATTAGAATCTTATATAAATATTCAAAGAATGAAATCTCGCAATGAAGAATGCTTATAGAATATTGAGAAGAGAAAAGATTTGAGTTGATAGCTTTCCCTGGTTTGATGGCTTTTATTGCTGTGCAAAATACCTAGTGTATATCTAGTCGAAAAATAAAAGTAATTTTACAATGGCGTGTTGAATAAAATTCCCATTTTCCCAATACAAAAAAGGTCTGATATACGTACTCATTTATTATCATTATTGCAGTTCCAATTTCATGTTGCGGTCATTGTTTACTAAAGTGAAGAGAAGCCAAACGCGAAATTGTCATTTACATTATAAGGGATATAGATGATGAAATGTAAAACGAAGATTACTGATGAATTAAGGAAAGAAATTTGCGAATAAAGCAACACTTTTAGAAACATTCCAAACAGTGCAAGAAAAGTCCCAATCATATAGCGACAAAATGTCACAAAGAATATTTCCTATTATTTTCATACTAAAAAATAAATTCATGAAGCTACTTTCTCATATATAAAAAGAGCTACTTAGCTCATTTCGTAGAACTCTCGCATTCAGGATGGAATTCTATTCGGTAGGCAAAGGAAAATCAAATCTGTGTAATCTGGGCTAATCAACTACACATCTGTCAAGAACTCGATTACTGAAACCAGTATCATGATAAACCAGAGATGGCGAATGAAACCAATGTTATGATAAACCAAAGGTGGCCAATGAAACCAATGTCATGATAAATCAGAGATTGTGAATAAAACCAATGTCATGATAAACCAGAGATTGCGAATGAAACTAAGGTCATGATAAACCAGAGATTGCGTGTGCAACCAATGTCATGATAAACCAGAGATTGGGAATGAAACCAATGTCATGATAAACCAGAGATTGGGAATGAAACCAATGTCATTATAAATCAGAGATTGCAAATGAAACCAATGTCATGATAAACCAGAGATTGCCAATGAAACCAGTGTCATGGGAAACAAGATATGGCAAACGAAACCATTGGCATGATAAAAT
>JABUQX010075210.1:15000-42500 GCA_015478945.1 Trachelipus rathkii | reverse complement strand
TATATTATATATATATATATTGTAGATTTTATCTAGAGTTATATATATTATTATGTATATATATTTATTATATATATTATATATATTTATTATATTATATATTATATATATATTATTATTTTATATATTATATTAATATATATATATTATAATAATTATCTTTATTATATAATATATTTTTTATATCATATAAGTTTTACCCCTCTCATAATAACTAATGTGATCTGTAAACATACTGAATATCTGTTTTTTTTACCTCATTAGCGCAATATTTATGTTATTTGTTTAAAATATAATTTTTAAAAATAATAATTTTTTGTTTCTTTACAAGCCTTCTCAAAACTCAGTGTATTATTATCATGAGTAAATTGTCTTTTGAACACATTTACAAAAATCATTTTTTTCTCTCGTTTTAAAGTTTTTTTAGAAGGATCATCGATTTGGATAATCTTTTCGTTTTATTAATTGTATAGCACAAAGTTCTCAATGAAGTTTATGTGACAGATTTCATCTGGTTTGTTTGTGTGGATTTACCTGGTTCGAGAAACCTTTTCTTAACGTGGTTCAAATACATGTTCTGTTTCTTTGGTTATATTAGGTTAAGTAATCATTATGCTCTGTTATATTGGATCAATATAATTATTATTGATATCATATCCAATAAGCGTCTATTCTTTAAATAGTATAATACTCTATGCTTTTATGTGTATTCAGTTAGAATATAATCGGTTTGTTACATTTCGATATTGCTACTTCTAGACTCTAGTATTACTGTTATTAGTCTATTAATATTTTTTGTTTCATATTGTAGGTGGAATGTTCAAATGAGTTTAATTTTTCAGTTTGTAGTTATTCAGTTTTATTAAACTCTCCATTAATTAGCAGCTATCGATAATTAAATCTGAACTATTGTATTAGATTAAATGTTTCATTCTTTATTGTTTCATTTAAGTTCGAACTTTTCTCAAGATCCCATATTAATATTTTACCTTTATGTCTATTTTCCATTATTGTTTTTCACTTTAGTAATTGGTATTGATCCTTAAAATCGTATTGTCTAATTTGCTTTTTTTTCCCCTCTATTGAGTTGACAAAGCATTCGATCGCGTATAATATTAATTAATTATGGCGCTCTAGTGATAAATTTTAGTGAATTTAAATACTTTTTGTCGTTGTTCTTTCATTTGTTCTTGTGAACTTCGTGACATGTTTTATCTGTTTTTCGTGTATTATGAGCAGTTTATATTTTTTTGAACCGAAAGTTTTTAGTAGTAAAGTGGGGGGTTATTTGTCACATATTTGCATTCTAATTTGATCCATTGACCTTTTTTTACTCTTACACGATCTGACCATTTGTTATCTGACCTTTGACTTTTTTGATTTATTGACTATTTTTTTGACCTTGACCTTTTTTGGCCCTAATATTTTACCTGACCTTGACCTTCTTTACTGTATGAAGGATTTTTATTACTTTTTGACCATTTTTTCTGCCACCCTTTGATTGCTTCCATGGTCATTGAATCCACGGATATTTTTATTTTTGCATGGCTCCTTAGATTTATTTAGGCCTAACCTATCATTTTTGGCAACCTCTAATGTTATGTGGCTCTCCCCTATTTTTTTATTTTAGTGTCGCCTTTCCTCGAAGGATGAAGGGCGGCCAGTAAGCGAGGCGAGCTCTCCCGCGTACGCGTATTGCCCACCCCTCTATTTTACCCCACCCTAATTGGCCATCTGGCCATTTGGGTAATTTTTCCCCTAGGGTTAATTTTTGTGTCTGTCTTTCAGGCTTAGCCCTTTGTGATGTCTAACCTTGTTGTTTCGATCGCGCTCGCACCCACAAGGTGCAACCGCAAAGCCCGCCGCGATTCTCTGCAGCCGCCTTTCCAGCCCGGCTGCGTTTCCCATCCCACCTGAACCGTTAGGTTCACATCGCCCGCCTTATATCCCATCCCGCCTTGTGTCCCACCCGCCCGTTTCCGTCTCCGCAGTCCTTGTCCCGCCACAACACACACACCACACACACACACACTCACAACACACAACACACACACACGCGCACCACGTGGTTCATGCCACGTATTTTTGTTCACCGTTCCCTTTTCATCGGTTTCTAACTTCCTTACCACCCTCAAGCCTTCATGCTTCACCGATTTCGCGTTTCTATCCGTCATAAAATCAAATAATATATTAGCCATCGAAAGGATTACGATACCCCACCTCCTCGGGCAATTAGACCTGTAGTCTACAGATCTAAATGTGAGATTCTTTGTGTATATGATAAGATATTTTGATAAAACGGTCTAATATAAGTAGTATGGAATAAGTCCTAAAACTAAGAACTGATTTGTAATTAAGTAATATAATAATATAATAATAAAATAATTAATAATTAATAATAAAATATAATTATATAAATAATTAATAATAATAATGAATATTTAATAATAATAAAAAGGTGTATATAATATATAATATAGATATAATATATATATTATTTATATACTATATTAATATCATATTATATATATATATTATATTAATATATATAAATATATATATATATATAATATATTATTTATATAATAGATTATAGTATATAATATAATATATATATATATAAGGAAACGAAGAAATAGAGAGAGTGGAGATGAGGACCTCAACCCACCTCTATGAGAGAGAAGAAGAGATGAGAGAGAAGAGAGAAAAAGAGTGAGTGAAAAGAGTAGATTTTTTAAGACTGTATATTTTTATTTAGTTTAACTACTCGTAATTTATAATAATAATAATTATAATTAATAAATAAATAATAAAATATAATAATAACTAATAATAATAAATAATGAATAATATAATAATAATAATAATTAATAATAATATAATAATAATAATGATAATAATAAAATTATTAATAACGAAAATTTTATTTTTATCTTAATTAATTTGTATTACAATAAAAATTAAGTTAAATATACGTACCTATTTATTTGTTTGAATAGCTTGATATATATTATATCATCACCTGCGTAAATATTTTCTTGCCAATGTTTTCTAAGTAGATAAATGATTTGTCCTGGATTTTTAATAATAAAATGAAAATAATAATAATAAATAAATTGATAATACATTACAACAATCATACTTCCGTCTTTTCAGTACTTATTTTAATATCTATAAATATTACATAAATATTATATATATATATATTTAGTATTATTTATATAGTATATAATGATATATAATATATTATATATATATATATATTATATATTATATATATATTTAACTATAATATATATATATTTTTTTATTTATTATATATATATATATTATTATTTTATATATAATGAACATAGCTTTCCGCCAGTTTAATAAATGCTTTAGGTTTCTTAAACAACGTTGTATTTTAGAAAATAAAAAGTCATAAAACCAATTTTAAATATCACCGGTTTTCAAGTTTTTTTAAAACAATTATTTTATCATTTTCGCTACGAATGACGTTCACCGAATACTTATAATATTTCGATAGTGATCGTCACTATCCTGATAATTTTATTATTATATCTTATTACATCATATATTACATTGTGAATTTTTATCTATTGATAATGTAATATAATGAATTATGCTTTATTTAAGTTTATATTTATATTGTTTTATATTGTATTATATATATATAGTATTTAGGTATATTTAATATACTTTTATATTTTATAATGTATATTATGTTTTTTGTATTTATGATATATTATTATTATTATAATAATATTATTATATTTATTATATATATAGTATATATATGTTAGTATATATATTTATGATATTTTTATTTATTATGGTATATTTATTTTTATTGTTTATAGATTTAATTTAGTTATTTATGTGATATATATCATTTATTATATTTAATTTTTTGTATTTTTTTATTATAATATTAGTTTGATAATATATATTTTATAATAATATTTGGCCTTCCTTTAGTGAGCTTAAGCCCTTATTTTTTGATATATTTCTTTGTAACATCGTAGAACACAGCGCTGTTTGGGCGAATCGTCACATACAGCACACAACCACCACACACTATACACACTATCACACACACCACGACACAAACACCTAGCCTTATCACCGTTAGCCTCCATATTAGCACTAACACGCACCTTTCCACATAGCTACACCAGCTTCTTCTATACCTATCTTTACTACACCCGCATCTAGCCTCCACCCATCCGTTCACCTGTAGCCTACAACCTTATCACCTGTAGATTCCTTAGCCCAGCCTTTCTACCCTAGCCTAATCCTAACACACTATATCATCCCCAGCACTTGTATATCAGGCTCTACACCCTACACCTTAGCCTACACTTATCCTTCACCTAGCTTTTACACTAACCTATACACCTAGTTCTTTCTACCAAGCCTACCTCACTCTACACGCCTTGCCTGTATCCTGACCTACACCTATCAACCTTAGCCTACATTCTGCGTTCCGTTTCACCTATTGCCCGCGTTAACACCTACATCCCCGTACACTTTACATCCTAGGGCCTGCCAAGTTGTAGTTGCCACATAGTAATGCCAACGAGATGCAACTTTTTTTCAAGCCTTTCTCTAACCTTATCCCCTGGCCTTTTTTCGAAGAGCCTAAATATGGGTATCTCACCCCGTAGTTATCATAAGATAGGAATCGATTGGTGTGATATTACAATGTTTGCTAGAATGCTTCCTACTATGAATTTAGTCTTTTTCTATCCACTTATAATATACTATAACACTATAGATGTTATATATAGTATATATATTATAATATATATTATATATATATTAATATATATATATTTATATATATATATAATAATATATATATATATAAATAAATTAATATATATATATATATATATATATATATATATATAGTATATACTATATATATATTATAATATATATATTATTTGTATATATGATTAATGAGTAATAATCTTTATTGATTATATAATATATATATATAATATTATATACTATATTATATATATTACTTCACACACACCTACATTATCATAACACATATAAGACACTTTATACACACTCTGCACTAATGAAAACTTAATACACACTTATTGACCACTTATAGCTACTTTACACTCTTCCATATTGAGCACCTTACATTAAACCATATGACACTTACATTCACACCACACACAGACTACACTTTATTCACTTATACTCACACACTTCTAAATATTTTGAATGCCTTATACTTTATTCCTCATCTTAGTTTACCTCAGCATTAATTGCTACTCATCAATGATGCCTTCAACTTTGAAGCCCCGTAGTATTAATGCCCAGCACTTATATGTCTCAACTTTGATTCACTATCCCTTGAAGGTTCATTCTTTGATGCCGTATCTTTGATACCATCTATATTGAATGATTATCATCATTTGATTACTATTTCTTTACACTTTCTAGCTTCTTTTCTTTTTATTTTATATTTATATTTTTTTTAAATACCTCCACCAAAGAACTAATAACTAAGTTCATATTAATGCTCTTCCAATAAGGTATAAGCACGAACCACACGGTCTGCATCATGATCCACCGCTGCGAAGGCCACGACCCCGCTACCCGCAGGTGCTGAACCCGCCGCGTTCCCCGCGCGCGTGCGCCCGCAGGACGCAATATTTTCAAAGCGTTCACCGTCCCGCCGCGTGCGCCCGCTATGGCGCAAGTATTTTCCAGCGTACCCGCCCGGCCGTCCTGAAGCAGACGCATTTTTTTCATATAAACACGAAAAATATTATTCATTAATTATGAGTCATTCATTGTTATTTCATACTTAAATTAAACTATTCAAAGAATTTTCTTTTCAAATATTTATTATGTAGTCATTTCATTTTTTATATTCATACTTAAACCATTTTATTAAAAACATTTTCCGAACCTAAAACTGTAACTCATATACCACTTTATTATTTTAACACATAATATTTAATTAACAATTTATTTTTTACTTTATACTTTTGACTTAATACTTTTTTAATTATAAAATTTTTAAAAAATTGTATGTAAGACGAAAAAAAGTGCTCTGAATTTAATATAATCATTTATATTTTACTAACATTTAAGAAACCAGATTAAAAAAATACAGTTATTACTCTTTATACATACTTTAAATCAGTTTTATAATCAGATTAACTTCAATATGATCGGTGTTACTAACACCTTTAGTGTTGGGGGATTAGTTTCACTGCTATTTTTTTACTTGGTTTCTTAACTTCTTTTAACTCTTTTTTTACTCTATTAAACTTTCATGCTTTATGCTTTATACTTCTGCTTTTACTGCATTTTAACTTTCTGCTATTATTCTTTAAACTTTCTGCTTTTTACTAGCTTTAACTTTCTGACTTTTACTTGTTAAACTTTTCTGTTTTCTGCTTTAACTCATAGTATTTTACTGCTTTGAACTCATTATAGATTTATATAAAACTATTTATTTTTTTTTTGTATAATATCATTTTATTTTATTTTTATTATTTGTTGTTATTTATTTTTTTATTATTATTTTTATTATTCTTTTTATTTTGATTTATTAATTTATCTTTTATGTATGTTTACTTTTATTATTTTTATATTATTATTTTTTTGTTGTGGATTGGAGGTGAGATTTTGATTGTTGTTATTGAGTTTTCTGGTTTGAGGTTGGGTTGGGTTGTTTTTTGGGTGTGATGGTTTGTTTGTGTTTTTTTTGTTTTTGTGGTTTGGTTTTTTTTGTGTTTGTGTGTTGTAGTTATTATTGTTTTTGTGTTTTTTGGGTTATTTTTTTTTTTTTTTTTTTTTTTTCTTTTTTTTGTTTTATTTTATTTATTATTAATACTTCGCCCCGTCTGGGCCGCCCTTTTCTCTGGATTAAGTGCGCTAAATTAATATAGGGATATGCCAATAAGAAATTAGGGTTGCCAAAAAAATATTAGGTGTTGCCAAAAAATTTATGGGCTGCCATAATTAATATTAGTACTCAGTGTTTTTATGTTGGTGTTTGGGTCAAAAATTGACAGGTGAAGATCAAATGTAGATTCTGTGGTTCGATTTGGTGGATTTTCGAAAAAAATGGTCAGTTCTCAATATGTTCTTAAGGTCACGGGTGAATAATTTTGTGAGTTTCTCAGAATAAAGGTTCTCTATTCGTTCATGATTTAATAAATTGGTTTCAAAGGCAAAAAAGGTCAAGATCAATAAGGTTCAATGTTTCATGTCAACGATCATGAGGTTCGTTTGTTGCGTCTAAGGTCAAATAATAGGTCTAAAGGTCATTTACTTGTTCAATTATGCGCCTTTCTCTACTACTCTCGTGTATTATTTGATCGTAATAAAGATAAAAGTATTTTCACACAAATACATACACGCATACGAATTGTATACGGTCTAATTTTCTGTTATTTTTTGCTTATTTTAACAATTATATTTTACTTCAAGAATTTTACTTCAAGATTTTAAATACGTCCTTTTATTTAAATATAAATTTATATTCTTTATTTTTTTGATAATACATATGTGCTTACATATAATAGTACACATATATCAAAACCACTTTGCCGGTTACATTTAATTAACTTAAACACATACTATCGATTACATTATTTAAGCAAACGGAACGAAAATTGCCCTTATAAAATGAATAAATACGAGATTCGAACATATGTGATAGAACAGAGTTTTGTATTAGACTTGAATATTTTTCTATTGCCATTAAATTTTTGGAACGAGAATTTTATTCCTTCATCAAGACCACTCTTATGGATGTACTTACGTATAATACATATTATTTTAATGCCTCCTATCCAAGAGAGAAAACTCCTCTTCTGTAATGGAAAGGGCAAAGACTTAACATTCTTTTGCGGTTTTGGAGGTTCTTGCCTTTTTTCTTTTCCTTACAGTTATAGTTGTCTTTGTCATTGTTCTTCGGTAGTCTTTTGTTCGCCTTGTTTTTTGTGTCCCTTCGGAGAATTTACGTTCTCCTCTGTTTGGCAAAATCTTTTTATTTTCCGTATTTTTTATAATCGCGGCTTTCTTTTTTCTTTCCTAGTTATTATTATCGATCTTTTAGTTTGTGTTTGTGATTTATCTTATTTCTTGTATATAAATATATCATTTTTTATGTGAAATTAAATTTTTGATTGAATAAAAAAAAGAAAGAGGAAATTTTAAAATTTTTATTTAGTCTTTGAGTTTTTTAATTCTATTTACATTTTGTCAAATATATAGGGAGCAGAGTTGTCAAAATTATAACAAACTTGATTTATTTTTTTGTCTAAGTGTTGGTTGGTTAATAATTTATTGTTTGTAGTGTATTAGTGAGTTTATTTTATTTGAATATAATGCATTGTAAGTAGGTAATAATAGTCAGATGAGAGTCTATGAGTTTATAGTATATATTATATAGGATATTGTATTGTATATGAGTAATATATAGGTTAGTATATATATATATATAGTTACTTTATATAAAATACTATGTATAGTAGTTATGACAGTTACTTTAGATAGATGTATTATTTGTGGTGGTGTTATTAGTATAAGTATTACTATAGGTATATATATATATATAGTTATCTAAACAAAGCCAGATTTAATAATAATAATATCTAATGAATATATATTAATACATATTTTATATATATGGTAGTTATATAATATATATATATTATATATATATATATATTATATATTGCAATGAATTTTTTTTAGAGTAGTAAGCATATCTGTAGCAATTAAGGATAATGACAAAATTCTTTATCCGCTATTGAACCTGGTTTTTTATAAGGAAAGAACTAAAGCCATTCACGAGATGTAGCGATTTTTAATAAACAAC
Organism: Trachelipus rathkii; assembly: GCA_015478945.1. NCBI lineage: Eukaryota > Metazoa > Arthropoda > Malacostraca > Isopoda > Trachelipodidae > Trachelipus > Trachelipus rathkii. Next base: position 33,631 of record JABUQX010075210.1, on the reverse strand, counting down.
GTGGGTTCACTCCAACTAGAGTCATCATTATTGTCTATAATATTAAAAGGATGACAGGAGATTAACACTTTATAAGAACGCAGAACCAAATAAACATATTAAATAGGCGTTGAAATGAATGTGATTTATTTGAAGAAAACAAGAAAATAAACATTTAAAAATAATAATAGGTTAAAGATAATTAGAGAACACAAAGAATACTAATTTAAATGTATAAACCTAATAATTAATTCTATAGTAATGATAGTAGATCTAATAATCGTAAATTAAACATTTACCCTAATTCATTTTGAATTAATTAAGGTGATAATAATCATAATAATCATTAATTAATTGATTATTTATTAATGCATAACTAAATGATAGCAGTAGTAGTGGATTTGTCATTTTTCGGTCGGTGCTTACACACTGACCAGCGAATGAGTCACAATCACGCTAATCAGGTGGATATTATATACTCAGTATTCTTCATGGGTCTTTTTTTTTTTTTTTTTTTTTTTATTTTTTTTAATTTTATTTACTTATTTGTTTATTTTTTTTTTATTTTTTTAGCAATTTAATTATTTTATTTATATTTTTTCTTATTTATAAATTTTTGTAAATTGTTTTGTATTTTTTTTTTTTTAATTGGAATACACTCTTTTACTGGCGAACGGCGAGATAGGTTTTTTATAAAGCGTTTGTTTATCTTATGCGTCGGGTATTCGAATCGGCAATTAATTCATCGGTTCGCGTTCGTCGGGATGAACTCGCAAGAAGTTCATCGTTCTTCGCCATCGATTTTTTCGCTTTTTTTTAAGGCAAGTTCCGCGGTAAGTCTTCTGTTCGCTATTCGTAGCAAGAGAACCCTATCTGCACAAAGAACCGATTCTGAAGTGAGAAAGGCCCTTATATAGTCATAAATGTTTGTACTTTTTCAGTACTGTTTATTTGAATACTTTATATTTAACTTGATAAACGATAAGAGTTCAAAGGCAAGTATTATTATTTTTTAGCGATAACCACGCTTGTTTTTTAAAGACTTTTAACATAATATTTATTTTATTCTCTCGATACTGTGGGCAATTACTTTATATTTTTCAAATATCGACTACTTATTATTTTATTATTATATAATATATTATTATATATTATTATATATTATATTTTATTATATATTATTTATATTATTTAGTTTATTATTTAAGAGTAATTATATATATTATTATTATTAGATTTGTTATTTATTTTTTTATAATGAGTTTCTTTTTTGATTTTTTTTTTTTTATTTAATGGTTTTATAATATTGTATTGATGGTTGTATGTTATGATGATAGGTTTAGTTGTTATATTCATATATATACCTTATCAATACGTTTTTTATGCCGAAAAGAATTTATATTGTGGTTTTTAATAATTAATTTTGTAAAGGAAATTATTTTGTGTTATCGAGTTCATAAAATAATCGTTGTCTTCCGCTTACTTTCATCCCCTTTTTTTACAAGAGACTTCACTCTCATCCCATAAGTGTGCAAAGGTTCTCATTTCGTTAATAATAAAAACAAAGGACATTCGAGTTTTTTCAAATATCTCCATGCTTCCTTATTAATCTTCCCACTTAAATAACTACCCTCTCTTTTTTTCACTTCTCCCCTTTATCTCTGGCATTTCTAATTCTTTTAGATTAATTATAGCCTGAAAGTTATTATATATCATAGCGTTTTCATAATTTATTAATAAAATATTTATTTTACATATTATTTTTTATTTTAAAATATAAATAAAAATATTTATTAATATATTTATCCAATGAATTTATTAATAATATTTTCCTCCGCGGGTGCTAATTACTTTTTTATTTTTATTTATTTATAAAACTTCAAACTAATTTATTTATTTCTATATTACTTTTATTTTTATATATATATTTTTTATTTTATACTTCTATTTTTCATTATTTAGCTTGAAAAATTTGTAAATTATTTCAATTATTATAGAATATATTTAATATATATATCTATATTTATATTTATTTATTATATTATTATAATATATTTATTATATATTTTATTATATATATATATTATTTTATATAATATATTTTATTTATTTATTTTATTTAATTTATATATTTATATATAGTATTATATATATTATTGAGAGATGAGAGTAGAGATATAGATGATGAGAGAGATGATGGATGTATAAGATAATAAAGTTAGTATTATTTATACAAAGAAATCTGGATCTATTATTAGTTACACATTAAATATTAATATTACTTCTTAAAGATTCATATTATATTAATATTATTTTATATATATATTATATTATATTATATATTTATTTATATAATATTTATTATATTAATTATTTATATTATATATTATATTTTATATTTATTTATTATGGTCATTTTTTGCCCACGTAATTTGTTTTGTCCTGCATTTTTAACTATGTTTGTAACTTTTATATTTCGTATTCACATCTACACCACGTGCGCGTACTCTATCACAATATAAACACACTTCTTACCTGTATCATTCCTATGGGTTTCAATTTTGCCCACTAGGTAATTTTTGTTCCTTCCTCTTTACTGGGCATTAGCCCTTATTGATTATTTCTGTAATACCTTCCGTGTATTCATAGTTTTCAGCCTTGGACCTGCAGGATATTACCATAATTCCCTTAACCATTATATCTAAATTCCTAAACCTACCTAAACCTAAAAATCCTTGAATGGTTGCGTAACTTAAACCTTAACCTATATCTACATCGCTATCAGCCTAGCCTACACCTACACCTAGCTCAGCACACAGCCTGTTTCACCTTAGCGTTACACGCTACATGCCTAGCCTACACCCGCAGTTTGACACCTATCGATACACTTCTGCACTGCAGCCTCCTTACTTCCAGCCTTTGAGCTTTCATCAGAGATTAATTTCTGATTGCCTTTATGCTTATCTGGTCAGTATCTGTTGCTTGAGACAGTTCACATCACTCACAACACGTCGAAGCTCAATTTTTAGCCTCTATTCTTATTGATTGATAGTCATCTGGATACCACTCAATTGATATTTATCTTCTTTTTATTGTTATGACTCAATCTTTTGTCTCTACCTACATAGATTCATAAGTCGTTCCCACCTCATAGACCGCGAGCAAGCCCTCCCTTCTCGCATAAAGGCGATGTTAAGGGTTATCCTGCATCCTCGTAGGTGTCGACCCCCGACGAATGAATAAAAAGTAAGGTTTATTATACTCATTTTTCCATTTATTTTTTTTATTTTCTCAATATTTTTCTTAAATAATTTTCTATTCAATTTATTTATTGTATTTTTTTATTTTCATCTATAATTACAATTATTTGATCTAATTAAACATTTTCGCAAACCTAAAACTTAAACTCATTACAGACCTATATTAACATATATTATTTATTAACATTATTTTACTTTATATACTTTGTTACTTTAGTAACGTTTTAATTATAATTTTATAAAAGTATTGTAAGTAAGAAATAAAAACCTATGAGATGTTTTACTGATAATAATGACTATTTTTTATCTGAGAGAAGGAAATGAGACTCTAAATTGTCAAGGAAATGACAGTTAATTATATAAATCATAACTTAAAGCAGTAAATCTAGTAAATTTCAATAGAGTTGGTTTACCTAACATCTCTTAGGGGGTTAAGAAACGAACTAGTCCAAATTGTGCCGAGAAAGCATTCTTGTTTATGAATTGCTGTTGACAACTCATGTTTTACTGCTTTTAACTATATATATTTACTGCTGATTAATCCACTAATTTATAATGTATGTTATTATACCTTTAAACGGTTATAATCAGTTAAATCAAAATGAGATGTGTATGCCTTATACACCTCCTTATTGTAGGGTATTTGGTGTTCGTTGTTTGGGTATATTTTAGATATACTTGTATTTATAGCTGCCTTTTTACTTCCTTAACTCATTAGTTTACTGCTGTTTAACTCATGTTATTGTTTTTATTCTCTTATAAAATCTATTGTTATACATGCTTTATTTTATAAGTTTTTTAGTAATATATGAACTTCACATATATAATATATATTACATTACTCTAATAGCCTATTTCGGATTGTGAAATCTAGTAATAACTCAAATATAGGTTTACCTACACTTAGGGGGTGTCATTAATAAGAATAGCTTTTTTATATATTTCTTTTGACTGGCTTGTTAACTCTATGTGTTTTATCTGTTATCTTTGTTAACTACGCATTTTTCTGTCAGGCTTTTAAACTTTTATGTTTTACGGCATTCCTAACGCATGTTGGGTTTCTGTTAACGTTTTTATCTTACTATAAGTTTTCCCTGTGCTGTTGGTTGTCTTGGTTTTGGCATGCTAGTCGGGTTCATGGAGTTAAATCACATTAGAATATGGTTACTATTATCGCCTCAATGGGTGAAGGGATTATGCTTATAGCTTTTGTGTTTATCGTTTTTGACTGCTTTTATACTCTTAATTGTTTTTACTGCTTTAACTCATAAGTTATGGTTTTTGATGCTCGTTTAATACTCACTTTGCGTGTTGATCTGTGCGTTTAACCTCTCTCCTGCGTTGTATTGTTGGTTTAAACCTCACCATGTTTTACTGTCCTTTAACTCTTAGGTTAATTTCTGAGTTAGACATTCTGTTAGTTTTTACTTTATCAGTGCATCAATAATATGACAATTTTCCTGCAACATTTGGGTTATTTCATTGTAATCTTTGATATCTTTGTGAATTTTTATCAGGTATTTTATTATTTCCATGTTTTGCAATACGGTTTTAATGCTATTCGACCAAATTTTAACTTCTAATTCAGTCTGGCCTTTGTATTTGATGATTATATGATAGAACAACACAGTGCCATCATAGTCGTCTTAGGTGCACATCACATCTGACACATCACACCCGACAGTCGACGACAGCATGGTCTTTTAGGCACTTGACTATCACAATGTGCCTCTATTCGACAGTTGTTGTATGACACTACGAGTATATTCGCCACTATCGACACCCCTAGTTCATTTGACACTATTACACATTCTCGGTGGTCACCACGACATAACATCATATCACCCAGATATATAGAGCACATTCTGTCTATTCACTGATTCTATTCGACACAGTTCACTATTTGATACTTATGTATACTGACACATTCACTGATAGGGTCACTTTCACTCTCTCCATAGACTACTTATACTATACAGACTTACACTCAACACACAGATTTACTTACAACTCACACAGATTTACTTACCACTACACACACGAATTAGGCTGTGTTATGACACATCTACAGTAACTTTTAGCTTTACATTCGCACATTCGGTCTTTTGGGATTTACAACATTCTACTTTATTCATCACACTACACGTCCTACGCACATCTTCACTTGATCAGAGTTCTTAATATGACTGTGTGTCGTTATTATAACCTATAAAGATACTATTTGATGTGTTAATTTTAGAATGGTTCACATTGTTTTATACGTTTTCTATTCAAATATAAACTAAGAATCTATTCAATAATAGGTTCTTATATAACTTTCTATAATAAATCAATCATTATCTTAAATAAATATTTATTTTAACTTGTTAATACTTTGTTTTGTTTATTAATATCTTTATATATACTATCAATTTTTATAAATGAACTTTTTGTTTTAAAGTTGAAGGAAGAAAATCATATATTTTTATCATATTACCTTAAACAATAAATCAGTAAATCAAGTAAGGTCAGCCCCTAGGCACCCTCACACCATAGTTGCCTACTTTTGAGTTCTATATTTGACTTTACACTGTCGTTTCTACATCCGAGCTTTAGCTCTATCTTTTGTATTTATTTAAGTATAAAAATTAAACAAATATTAATTACTATTCTTACTGCTTATATGCGTGATACACATAGGTTTCTATGTTTTATAAAATCATTACTATTAGTATTTTATTTAAAAAATATTAATTCACTTCACTTACATTTATATTATTCAACTCGATGTTGTATACTTAAAATATTTTCAAAAGTTTATTTGCGTTTTTTTCGTGAGTTTCTGTGAGTGCCTCGGAGCGATATGAAGGTGTTCGGGGGTGCATTTGAGTGAGTGTACAAAGGTCTATCTAATTTAACAAACAAATTCTCTCAATTCTTAAACATGATGAATTGCTTCCTGGTTTATAATGTTGTTGATATTAAATAAATTTACTTTTTTTTAAGATCTAAATTAGTAATTATGGTTTAATCCTTATTTATGGAATAATTCCCGGCATGATTGTTTCAGAGCTTATAATAAATTCCAAGGTAACTATATAAAGAAATCGTATAATTTTCATTAATAAGTCAGCTTATTTTCTGTAATATATGTAGTGAAATTAATATAACTTATCGTTCGATATTAGGATAAAATTTAGGTCCTTAATATTAAGATGGTAATAACAATGCGTTGTTTGCCTGTAGAAGAACGGTGACTATACTTATTTCTATTGAGTGTTCCATCTGGCAGTTCAAAGTTTCATGTCTGAGATAACAAGACATCAGTTTTTGTTAGTTTTATTAAATTTATTACTCATTAAAAATATTACCATTTCAAAAATGAATTCTCAAAATGATTGACTGATTAAAGTTGAAAAAGTCTCTTGAAATTTATTTTCCTTGTATGATAAATTTATTCTCTGATTTATTTTGATTAATGTTGGTGAATTCAAATCCCGATATGAATTATTTGTTCCCTGTGGAGTTTCGATTTAAGTTCTATAGCCACCGGAGATTTTAACAAGCTATGAGCTCTCCTCCACAACGCAAAGGCATCCAAACCCTGACACCCGTTCAAAGGTTAATGCGTACGCGGCGTCCCTCGTATCCGAGTGCAGTTGCTGCGCCGCAGGTGTCAAGATATTCTTCGCGTCGTTCCTCGCCTTTGCTGGCTGTTTAACGACCTCTGTAATGAGCATGTATATTGTGCCACTCTCTATTTCTGCTTTACGAACAACTGTGTGACTACATTTATAAACCTATATGCCAATTACACTTATATACGTACTATCGTATATTATCTATATTATAATAATTGATATAAATATATAATATAATATAAAGTCTTAGCTTATTGCCGCTGCGCATTTCATATAGATATAGTACCCCTTTTATTCCTAATTTCTCTCCTCTTTATTATTGTATTATATTTATTATCACCTTTTCTACTATAGTAACTTATAGCGTATAATAATAATACCATAATAAGTTATATATTACTAATTTATTATAATAACTCTATCTTGTTTCACCTACTCAATGTAGTGTGAAAACGCGTATGAAAGGACTGTGAATTTAAAACTTAAAAATATGATGGTGAATTAAAGATAGAATCCTGATATATTTGAAGCAACTTTAAATAAATTAATTAAATATATCCTTGAATAGCTAAAAATTGTAACAATACACAAATTAATAATTTTTATAATATATTTTATCTTAGTTGGTGATTTTTTGCACTTATAAACATAAATAAGTTATTTTCTTTATCGATAATTCATTCTTCATAACACGATACTCTATTTCAGATCATGTAGTTATCCTTATTGACTTTAATTAAATTATAGAATTTATTAAAGTCAAATAAATTGAATATTAACAGTGTATCTCTGGGAACAATATACTTATAGGCATATTTACCTGCTTGGATAGGACAAGTATATTTAAACCCTTATTAGCTTATATATATGAATTCTCCTAACTTTCTCACGGAGATGTATAATTTTTGTGCTGTGTGTAGGGTTTATGTGTCGTTATGTGTCGACGTACCATTTGTTTCTTATTTAGTGAGCATAGTTCGTTATTGATCTGTATTTAGGATGGTAGTAGTAGTGTATTTTATGGTGGGTGATAAGGGAGAGCTTACTTTCATCTAGTAAATTGGTGAAGTGTGTGTTATATGTAACTTGCGTTTATTAAGTTTATTGATGAATTCAAATTCTGAATGTTTTGAGTAGGTGCGTTTATTCTCTAGATTTGAGACGTATTATATCTATTAATTATGTAATTGTCATCAAAAATGAAAAACACCCAAAGCTGATGTGACTTTGGTGCATATGTCCTTAAGTTATTAACTGTTGCTATAATTGTCTTCGAATGTGTAGTTATTTAGGGCACTCACAAGCTTGGGCATCAAAAGTGAGGGTATGATCACGTTGAGGGGATGAGTCTAAATGCATGAGTCCGGGCATCAATATGTTTTGTGATGCATCTAAAAAATATACTTGTATTTAGGGCATTTTAAGAGTGTTGATGTTTAGGCATCAAATTGAGTTCGCATCAAAGGTCCTGGCGGATCTATCCAAAATGTTTCGATTCTATTGATTGGGGGTGGTGCGTATGTTGTCAACAGTGTTTGTGCTTTTTTCCGCCACTGTGTTCGTTCATAATTCAATCAATAACAATTAGGCATGAAATGAGTTAATAAACATATAAGTGTTAATATTAAAATATAAATAAAATTGTTTTAGATAATTTATATTTACTTCTTTATGCAGGAAAGCTGTCTGTCTATCTGTGTGTGTCTTTCTTTGTGTATTCAATTTATATTATTCTATATATATTATTTTTCTGTTCTTCGTTTATATTATTATTTGTGTTTAATTTTATCTGTGTTTTGTTTGTGTGTGTGAATGATTTTTAGAAGTCCTGATTGTCAATATTTTCTATAAATTAAATTATTAATCAAAAACTTATATGAAGTATAATATAACTATAATAAAAATATAAAATGTTTTATCTACTTAAATTATTACGTTAGTGTAATGTGTGTGTATTCTTTTAATATTTTTTTTGTGGTTTTGTAATTTTGGGGGATTTTTAATTTTATTGAGATTTATAATTTTATTTTTTTTTTTTTCTTGTTGTGTGTGTGTGGTCAGGTGTTGAGTAAATTGTGAGGTGTTTAATGTGTTGTTCTAAATATAATAATTAACAAAAAGAATTTTTTCTTAATAAATATATTTATGCATTCGCGCGAATATATTGCGCCTGCGTAGTGCACGCTAAGCGGAAGCGTAGAAACGCGGAATATATTGCGCTGCGGGCGCCGACGCTCTGGCTTTGTCTAGTTGGACGTTGTGCGGTTGACGCAATCGCAGCGTGTGCAGAGTGTCAGTGTTGCGGCCTGCCTTTTGCAGAGGGGAGTGGAGCTTCAATGCTTGAGCCCTGGGTTGGTTTTTGTCTTCATCATGAACTAGGGAAAATATTCTTGCTCGCCCGTACACAATCAGCTAGTAGAGGAAATACATTTCCTGACGCGCTTTACCTGCATTAAAGGATTATTTACCGATCCCGCATGTTTCAGTTTAAAAATATTTTTTAATATTTTATATAAATTTATACTATCGATCCAATCAAAATTCCATGAAATTGAATACGATGTCCTTTAAGGATAATTCACCTTGATTTGTAACCTGAGTAATTAGGGAATCAAATCATTACCCGATCCTTTTCGTTATAACTAAGATAAATTAGGTGCTTATTAAGATGATACGCCTATAAAAGTTTATGGTTATAAACCTATAACATTATGTGTATCTGCATACGCAACGATTTGTACAGATAAAATATTGTTCCCAGTGTTTTGATATAAATATTTGATTCCTTAGACATCTATTGATCTTATAGATCACTCCCGGTAATATACGAATATTATGAGCGTAGTTTTCCTATAATTTATATCCAAACAGGATTAGTATTGTATGAACTTTATTCAGATCATAATTTTAGGCGAGGATGAGTGGTCAAGTTTCTTAACCTCGTGTAATGTAGTGTTGGAATTGTGTCCGTTGTTGAAACAGTTGATGTTCAGATTGTCAAGGTATTGGGTATATTTAACTGAAGTAATATTTCAAAAGAATCCCGATGAATTTTCTAAAGAAACATTTCAATGTTATAGGTCACCAATTTTCTAAAGAAACATTTTCATAATTTAAGCAAACATTTAGATAGTCCTAGGATATACTATAACTGATTCGTTTTTATAGCTATTGAATTTAAATAAAATTTACTCTTGTATTTAAATTTAAAAAAAAAAAATCAAATAATACTTCCTATATAATCAAAATATGATATGCTTTTCCTTATTCTCCTTTGTAAATAGTAAACGCTTCCCAAAATCATCGTTAATGTCAACTACTCTTCCTTATTTTTGGTTCTTTACACACCTAAGCCGCTGTATGAACGATTACATTTAATGGAGTTTCTCATTTTAAAAAGAAATAAACGTTCAGTTTATAAATTATGTTTGAGAACTCTTTTTAAAGTATTATTAAAATCTACTCATGAAAATTTCATATAAATTGGACGAACAGTGAAAAAAAATTGGCCTAGGAGAATATTCAATTTTGGCAATTTTCGCCCCTCATCCTGATAATGTGAAAATAAAATCTACACATAGAATTTATTTTTATTTTTGGATATGGTATAGAGAAAAGGAGGCATAAACCTAAAACTTATAATTATCTAGTATGCATCTACATGTAGGCATTTTTTTTAAAATTTTGAGATTGAGCCGCTCAAAATTGGGCATTCCATATTGGGACCATATGTCAAACTGTATAGTTTAAAGAAATGATCTGAGTCGAAGTTTTGTAAAATAAATTATATGTACTCTAAAAAATCTATAAAAATTTGGTTAGGAAGTTTCTTTTTTTATTATGGCTGATTCAATTTATTAGTTTACAATTTGAAACACGCTATTAGGGTGATATTATTATCCGGGGATATTTCTCGTTAAGTGATATACGCTTTTGTATCTAGCATTCATTTACGAGGTATAGTTATGACTTCTGTAGTTTGTAGATGTCTGAAGTAAATCTGGATGGACGTTAAATGGTAAGAAGTTAGATCTTGTGTGGTGAAAAGTAAATTCTGGTGCTGTTGAGATTTTTAACGGTAAAATGTAAGTTATGTGTTCGATATGGAAATAAATGATTTTAGTCCATAAGTATTTGTTGCTATAAAGTAATCATACGTTAAATGTAGTTTTATAAATAAGTGTATTTGTTGTTGTGAATTGTGTGTGTGTACCCGCATTGTGATAATAACGTATGTAGAGTGTAATGTCATATTGTAAATTGAATGGTATAAGAATTCATGAGGTGCACATGTGTACTACTTCGATCTAAGTTTAAACGTGTTGGTGTATGTTGTAATTACAAGGTTGCTAATTTTAGGATTAAATGTGCAATTGGGATGGTGTGCGCGTGCTGATATGTATAGGACCAGATTGGTTCACAGGGCCTCCGCGTATAAAAGGTAAAATATAAGATACGAAACTAATAAAGAATAAAAAATAAGACTTAATTAAAATAATTATTAAATGAATATATAATGAAAATATAATATAAAAGTATTATTTTTAAGGAGTATTAGCTTAGTCATTCTTATTAGTTTTATTTCAATGTCAGATATTTTAGTGTAGAAGCTGGAAGTATAATTATTTATAATAAACAACATAATAATCTAAAATAACGATATATGCCGTTAATAAATGATAATAGTGAGTTTAAGTTCAGTGTAATATGAGTTTTAAGCCATTAAAAGTCCATGTCAGTAATTATAAGACGATGAGTAAAGCAGGGTGAAGATAAAGCTATAGATAAAATTGATGTTGCCCATACAAGCATAGTAAAGAACGAGTTAGAAGCAGTTAAAGCAAATTAATAACCAATAAATATAAGGCATACAATAAAAGTCCTCTCTCCCAATTTGTGTATTTTAGTAACACCTCTAAGTATGAAATTTATTTAGATTTACTGCTTTAGTATGAACAGTTAATAAAAGTATATTGAGTAAAGCAGTGAAAACATTTTATGAAAGTTAAAAGTCGTGAAAAACATAAGTAAGTTTAAGTCTCTAGGCAAAAACACGATTTTTTTAAGCCAGGATTAAGCTCATTTAAAAACAGAAAGTACTATACTTAATCCCATATGGTGATTTATGGTTAACAACCTTCGATTTTGATTATATTCTATATTTTTAGCCGTTTTTTAAGGTATGTAATTGCAATAAATATAGTGAGTTAAAGCAAAGTAAAACTTATAATTTAAATGACAGATAAAACATAGTATAAACAAGGTATAAAACATGAGTATAAAGCAGTAAAACACTGAGCTTAAAGCCGAGAAAATCAGCAGCTAAAACTAAGATACTATCCCCCCGTAGTGTTAGGTAAACACCTCTATTGATTTACTGTTTAGTCATTTAAGTATGTATACTTTAAGATTAATATTTTGTCTGGATCTTTTTATAATATAATAACATTATTAAGTTAAAGCCAGTTAAAACATGAATGTGAACAGCAGTTAAAACATGAGTTTATAAGCGATTGTTAAAGCGTAAAAATGCATATAAGCAGCTACTAATCCCCTAAGTTGGTGTTTACATGGTAACACCTGGTGATTGATTTACTGATTCTGTCTTTATTATTTGTGAATAATTCAATTGTTTTAATAAAATTCGTGAGCAAGTGCTGTAGTTAAAAGTAAAAGTGTTTATTATTCAGACACTCGGTTTTTTCTTCCTTACATACAATTTTTTAATTAATACTTTTAAAATTTCTTAAGAAGAAATAGACCAGTATTTAGTAAAAATAAGCACTGTGTTTTAATGGATGAATGTGTTTAAATTAAATTACTATGTTAATCATGAGTGATACAGTTTTAAGTTTTCGCTAGTATAAATGTTTTTAAATAAAAAATGTTTGAATGTTTTTTTAAAAACAAAAGACTTTCAATTTTGTATATTTGAAAAGAAATTCTTGAAATGTTTAAGCTGTGGTTTATTGAATTTGAATGATTCTGTTGCTAATAGATCTTATATATATATTTTTCATTTCGCTCGGGTGGATTGGGTTCTATCGCACCTTACGGATGTGTGCGATCTCTCGATGTATCCTTTGGCCGAAAGTGTTGGCTCTGCTGCTCGGTACTCCTGTTGACAAGTGGCGCTAGTGATAGATTCTAGAAAAGGTAGTATCATAAGTTATGTATCATCAAAATGTAATGTCAATTCATTAACAAAATAAATATAGACTGGGGTTATCAAGATGACTCATCAAAGATGATCATGGCAACACAATTGAAGACTAGTCTGCTGTGTGAGATTAGTGTAACACTGTTTGTAGACGATTCCCTACCATGAGGCTTATGATATGCATCAGTTACTTCTGGATGATCTCAAGCTTGCCAGTGATGCGCTAGGTGCAGCGTAGATAGGCTGTATGCGTGGTTAGAAGCGAGTGTAATGTCACAGCTAGTTGTGTGGTAGCCTCCGTTTATTTTTAATTAAGGAGTTTGTGTGTAGCTAGGTGTAGTTTAGCTAGTGTTTTAGTTGTGTATAGTTAGAGTTTATGTATGTTACGTAAAATAAGGTTAGTTATGAAAGTATGTTCAGGTGAGGTTTAGTTTTAGGTTATTGTATCCTGCAAGGTTGCGAAAGGCCGAATCAATAATCATGATCAAAACAAGGTTAAGATATCAAAAAGGGCTATGCCCTTTTACATGACACAAATAAAATATTTAACACGTGGGCAAAAATTGACCCATAGTATCTGTCAGGTTGTTGTAATGTGTGTGCGTACGCGCACATGTGTGTATAGATGTGATCGAAATATCAAAAAATGATCGCTAAGCCCGTAAATAAAGGACAAAAATTACAGATCAGTGGGCAAAAAAATATGACCATATTTGATTTAGTCTGCTTTATATAATTAATATTGTTTTGATGGTTATAGAGTTAATTATATATTATATTTTGTATTATGCTCTCTTATTATTTAATCTATTTCATTTTTTTTCATATTATGAATATATACCTTATTTTTATCTATATTATTTTATTTATGAGTTTATAAGTATGTATTTTAATTATAATAAAATAATTTTATTACATTTTATATAATGTAATAATATATAATATATTAATTCTTTATTAGCTCTACTCTCCTCTCTCCTCTCTCCTGTCTCTCTATCTCTCTCTCTCTCGATTATATATCAGAAAATTTTAAACCTATTTTTATATATACTATGAGATGCCAATATATTAGTATAAATATGTGAACTAATAAGGAGTACCTAAATAGTAAATAAGAATAAAAAGTAAAATAATAACTTATGTCTCTGGTAAAACTTAAATCTGAATAATATAAATTTAAGTATATTACTTAAATAATATATAGTTTAATATAATTTAAAATTATATAGGTAAAAGAACAAAATAAAATGCGAAAACCAATGATACGAGTAAAAATAAAAAATAAACGATAATTAATAGGTTAATATAATAATTATATTTAGTAGCCCCTGCGGCAGAGAATAAATAATGTTATTTTATGAATTTGGAGTGTAGTGTGTCTGCTGCAAATATAATATTAAATAAATTTTTATTTATTAATTAAAAATATGTTTAAATTATTTATTATAATATTTGAAATAGCTATGTATTTATTATCAGGCTTTGTATTCTTATAAATTATGAATAGTTTATTTGGGAAATAATAAAGGGCATGAAGATTTTGAAAAACTCGACATTCTTGTTTTATACTTTAGAAGCCTTTTGCACCTTTATGAGTTAGAAAGAGAGTCTCTTTTACAGACGGCTGTAAAGTAATCATAGTTACATTGCAGACCTGGCCATTGATATGAGAACTAATATCCTTACTCCATATTTTAAATAAACCTCCAATTAAGAAATCAGAAGAACACAAGATCCTACTAAGTATACGATGCCGGCGGATGCTAAAATATATCACTAATAATATATGTAATTTTTATATATTATATAGATAGATGATATATAGATAGTAATATATATACATTATAGCTACTACATAATATAGATAAATCGTTTTTTACTGAAAATAATGTCCTATTTATTACGGATCTAGAAATTTATTAGTATTATAATTTATATAGAGAGGTAGCTTTACTTGTTTATATAGTATTATCTCTAGAAGAATCTAAATAAAACATTAAGTTAAAGTTATCATTGTTAGGAATATTAAATTAGAATCTACTTGCCTTGAAACTTCTCTTTGTTTCAATTAAATATAATTAATATTAACAACGTATGAAAGTACTCCTTTACTATTGGCCTTTCTACTTAAGTCGCTTCTTTGTGACGTTGGTCTTTGACTTATCGAATGCTGAGGAGCTCCGTCAGAAATCTTGTTTAATAAAACGTGACAAGATTGCTCGAGACTATTGAATGAATATTGCCTGACTTCATTCCGAACGAACGCGACGATGAATTGAATTTGCGATTATTAACAAAACGCTATATAAACAAAATGGCGGAACGCAAGTCAACAAGGTTATTAAGAATAAAGAGATAAAAAAGAAATAAAAAAAAAAAAAAAAAAGAAAAAATAAATAAATGCAATGAAAAATCTAAAAAAATAAAATAAAAAAAATATGGTAATAATTATAATAGAAATTAATAGAAATAAAAGTAAAAAAAGACAATAAAAAATCAGACATCCTATGAAGGGCTATCTGAAGCTATATAATAATATCCACCTTGATTAGCGATTGTGGTCATCGCTTCAGGTGCTTGAAGCACGTAACTGGAATGACTCTCCTAAATGACTTACGTAGTATAGCATGATACTAATGAATAAATAAATATTATAATTTTAAATAAATTAGAGATATGTTTACCCTATATTGCCGAAAGTGTTTTGCTTTGGAGAGAATCCTTCCACATGTTGAACGCTTTTTATAAAGTGGAAGAGAAGATCTCCAAAAATCTATATTCTAGATGTGAAGACATTATGTGAGGCGAAGAGGCTAAATTACAAGAGTTATTAATTTTGAAAATTAATAACAGTCATGTTTCCAGTATTTTAATATCTTACTTTGTAACTTTTACCTTCTTTTGTGTCTGATTATATATTATGTTGTTTAGAGAATTTAGTTACACTATTTATTATAAGTACAATTATTTCAAATATTTATCATAGCAAACAAAGAGAATGTGTTTTGTGATAGAGTGAACTAGGAACTCCTTGAGAGAATGAGTCTCCAATAACTGATCGTGACACTGCATAGATTTTGACTATGGATCTTTGTCTCTGGGGCAGTGCTATACTCCTGTTTGTGTGTTGAGTAGTGCAGGACACGATCCTAGCCCCCTCTCACTCCCCCACCCCGGGCTGCCCCCCTTCTAGACCCATCTCCCGCTCCCCTGTAAGGCATGCACTTTAGCAATGTGACTCACAAAGCAACTAATTGCGTGAAGGAAGTCTTGTATGATTTGGAAGCCTAGTGCCTAAATCCTCGACACAGCTATACTTAATAGATGCCTATTGGGAGAGACTAATTGTTTTTCTAAATTGATTAATATATTATTTTTATTTTATGTTGTGTTATGATATATTAATATATTAAAGTATAGAATATGTTAAATTCATACCACTACACCAGCTATAAATAATAGACTTATTTATCTTTTAAACTTAATAAAATATTATTTCTAATGAGTATTATATTAAATGGTTATGATAGCTAATAGTTATTTAATTATGATCTAACAGTGAAGGCCGTTTAATATATAGTTAATAGTAAATTATATTATATTCAAATATTTATAGTACAACTATAATTTGATAGGTAGGGCAAGTTTTCATTAATATACACACTGCTCTTTATTTGCAACTATCATGTTATAATGAATTTTCAATTGTCATTTTCTATCAACTTTTTGCTTTTATTACAACTTATTAATTACCTTTTGCACTTTAAAAATCATCCCCCAGAACTGCAAACACAGTTTGTAATTATTCTCATTATTTGAATAAATTAGTATTATATTTATAGTATATATATATATATTATATTTATAATGAGGAGACGCTGATAGTATAATATATGATTAATAAGTTAGTGAGATGAATATGGTGAATAGTTGATATTTCTTTATAGATGTATAATAGGGTATAAATGAAATAGGATATTCAGTCCTATCCCTCGAGTTTTATTCTAAGTATTATAGTTTAATGACCAATAATAGAATTATCAGACCCAAGGGCGTTGTTAAGAAATACTATTTTATATATAAGAAACCGATATATATTTATATAGTATATTAACAATAAGTATAATTTACTATAATGAATATAATAAATGAGTTTGATAAACTATACCTAACTTTCTAAAGTTATATACATCTATCTTACTTAGTGATTAATAATACCTCAATAATAGTAAATTAGTATAAATAATAATATATGCTATATATATAAAACTATTAGTGTGATTGCTGTACATAATTCGTTATTGTTAATATGTAATGGAATGATTATATATAAATATATTTAAGCATTTCAGAAGCCTAATACATTTTCAGCAAACAATCTTTGAATCTGATTAATACTTAGTCTAGAGTTATTTTTGATTACCCGTTACTAACCAAAGGCAATCTGTTTAACTTTTATATTGTCGGCTCAATGACTCTCTGACAATTAACTCCCTCTCCAGTTCACTATTTTATCATTATCTCTCAGTTTGCTAACAACGGAATCCCCAATAAAGAACATACCATCCAGTTTAATGATACTCATACGTTTTAGACCTTATTCTTGGTGCCACTGCCTTACTTCATCATCTGTCTTTTTGGTTAAGTTTCTCGTAGTTAGTGTTATATGTATTTTTTGACTCCTCTCCACTATACTCTAAAGTCTGTCTTGATAATAACAACTCTTTTTGTAACAAAATTATAATCAAGCGTTATAATAATACTCGTAATCATATTTCTAGGCAATTGTATTTAAAATCGACTGTTTATTTTTTATATTTTATCATAATTTTAATAGGTATAGTATAGGTATATATATATATATATATATATTATATAATATATATATATATTAACGTATGTATAAATTTTTTTTAATTATTTTAATATTTATTTAAGTAGTTTTTTACCTTGCATTATAAATATATACCATTAATAAATCATACAAGTTAAATAAGTATTATAAAGATTAATTTTATGTTAGAAAGAGGAGTAGAGATGAAGTACAAAGTATAGAAGAAGTTTGAACCCAATATTTAAGAGACGGAGAGAAGTGATTGAGGTTGAAGAGTAGAATTTAAATATTTAAAAAGGTTTACTGGAGTCGCCGTGTATGTATCTGAAAAGTTCGTTAAAGGTGAAGTTATCAGCTATTAATGTTTATAATATTAATATAATTAATTATAATTATTATTACTATATTTTATTGTTATTATTATATTGTGAGTTTTTTTTAAATATTATAAGTAAATCAAGTGATAGATATATTTAATAATTATGTATTAACTGATTATTTAGAATAATGATAATAAATATATTTTTTATAGTGAATTATACGTATATATACCGTTTATTAATCAATGTTTGTTCTCCGAATGTATCTAAATATATCCTTTTCTTTAATAAATTAAGTAAAATTATTATCCAATATTATTCAGGCTGCATAAACATATGGCTTAATTATATGAACACTCATATATATTTCTATTGCATCTATTCATCAGTTTAATATCTTATTAATTGAAGTAGGGAAGCGTTTCTTAATTATTTAATTATAAGAATGAAACAGAACT
>JABUQX010075210.1:0-10000 GCA_015478945.1 Trachelipus rathkii | reverse complement strand
AGACTGAATATTTTGCGGTTCTTTGTAAATAATAGGGTTTCACTCAAGATAAAATATTTAAATAAAAATTTAAGTGATACATAATATATTTTAATGTGAATCATCTCACATGTTTAAAAGAGCAGGTCATACACAGCTCACTACTATACGCGGTATTATCGGATGGGTTGGTGTTTGGTCTACAAGGTTTGTTATATGAGTGATGTTGTTGTTTTTTTTTTTTTTGTGTAACCCTGCTCGGAATATTTTGTTGTGCTTCTTTATTGGTCTTTTTTGTCCCTTAGTTTGAATAACTGTTGCTAGTATTTAATTTGTATATACAAATTGATTAAATTTATTTTATTATCTATTTGTTTAATTGTCGGATTTTGATTTTTTTTTATTATCTTTGGTAATTGGTTTGCTATAATTTTTCGAGTGAGTGCTTTCTATTGTTTTATTATGTCTGTGTGATTTCTTCTGTTTTCTTTAGTTAAGTGAAAATGATAATTTCTGTTGAGAATTTGATTCTTATAAAAGCTTTTCGCTTTTACTCAGCTAGGCGCTGTATCTGGTCCGTCTTCATTTCGCCCTGTTGTTTGTTTTTATAACTAATATTTTATTAATATTTGTTAAGAGATGTGAGATAGTTTATCATGTTTTAAATAATTATTAAGGGATATGTATTAGGTTACAGTATTCCTTTTAATTATCATTTGCTAATATTTAGGTTATTTAATCGTGAAGAGAGTAGCAAGTATGTGTTTGCTCATGCCGCGAATGACTTGATCATATACGGGAGAATAGATAGTGTTCGTGAGTCGTGGAGTGTTACTCGATCAGTGTTTTGCATCAATAATCGATATTTGGTTTTTCTGTTAATTTTGATTTATACTAGAGTACGAAGTTTGGTTACCTGTGTAGTGTTTCACCTCTTATGTTTGAGTGTTATGTGATTAGATTTATATATAGTTGAGCTAAAAGGATATTGTTGAGATTTTAGGATGTATGACGTGTTTTAAGATTTAGTGTGTGATTTAGGTTGTGTGAAAATTGGGTAATAATAACTAGTCAAATCATGTTGTTCTATGTTTAGATTTGAAGGTTGTGTGGATGCTTTTTGATGAATAGAAGTGAAGATGAAAGAAATGAAGAAATGGAGTAAAGTGTAGGACTTTAAGCTGTAGAAGAAGGGATGTAAACTGTGCTTATAAGTAAGAGTTGCGAGTAGAACACATTGAAGCAATCAGTCTGGAATTTGGGAGACTCAGAGGGTTGAATTTCTGAACAAATCTTTACGCAAATGAAGTGAAGCATTTATAATAAGTGAATAGAGAAGAATTGGTTGTTGACTAAAAGATAAGAATATGTAATATTTCAAAGGTAGGGTGTGGATTGTAAAGAGTGTATTGCAGTAGAAGCGGCGTATAATGCTAATTAAGTATCGGTGGTTTAAATGTGCTATAAAAATCAATTGATGGAGATCTTTCATAAATAAGAAGTGGATTGGAAATAAGCAAGGGTTGTTATATAATGGATGAAGATAAGAGGCTACAACAAGTAGTTTAATAGAAGTAAGTAGTCGAGCTTTAGGAAGTGAAGAATATGTGATATAAGTATTACAATCAATTTAGATTATAAAGTTTTCTTTATAGATGTAACTAATAGTTAAAAAGATAGAGTATAAATAATATGACTTAGAGAATATATGTAACTATAGGAATAGTATGCTTTTCATCGACTGATGAAATGTAAATGTATATGAGAAGTTTAATATATATGAACACGTTCGAGAAAGTAATGCATGACATAAGCTAGTGGACAAGTAATTGAAGTAGTGGAATATTGTGAATAGTGTGTGAAGTGACTGAGTGTATAGAATGAATATGAAATAGGTATTTTTAGGGGGTAGGTTCTGTTGACTTAATTTATTTGGAGTTAGGTATTACATAGTTTATGAAGTGAAGAAACTAATTTTATATTGAAGAATTGTAAGATTTCATGACTGAGTAATAATTTTTAGAGTGACCGTGTGAAATTTATTTATTAGTCAGTCGAGTTTCGAGAGGACTATGAATGAAACTCCGAATTTGAAGTTGTTAACAAAGCGTTTATGACGAGGGTATAGTTCCGAAGGATTGGAGGAGACATGTAATAAGGAACGTGTTTAATATATAAAGCCTATAAGAGGGATAACGGGAAATGTAGGTACTATAGGCGAAATTAATTTATGAGTTTTCCCCAGAGAGGAACGAAAAATTTATTTTGGATGAAAATGATATTCGTCGAGACTACTATAAGGATATGGATATGTTCTTTGAAGCAACATAGGTTAATGGATTATAAAGGTGTGGTCTATGTGATTTGCTATATTCATAATTTTCACAATGAGAACAATAGATTAATGTGAGGAAATTGAAGAAGAAATGTAATATTATTAACTATTTAGTTTTATAGGAGATCTGTGTCCTAGAGTGTTCGGTAGACGTAATGTCATGTAAGAAGTCCGTATGCAGTGGTAGATATGATAATTATTTATATTGGTCTCGGTGGTAGTGCTTCTGAATAGTGTGAATCCAAAGTCATGCTATTATGAGTTTGTAAGCGTGTCGTTAGTGATTAAGGTATTATTTAGAGTTGAAAATGTGACAGGGTTTTTATGCAGTTGTGTAGCTTAGTTATTGCTAGTGATCATTATGTCTCCTTGTTATTTAATCTTGTATAAATCGAGATAAGGAATAGATATCACGGTTGGTATATGAGTAGCTGGTGCGGATAGTAGATGTATAAATTAAATAGAGTAATAGATAATGGTGAGGTGCCTTAGAATTTCTTATGAATGCCAATGATTTTGTATTTGTTTTATGTGCCACTGATATCTGAAGATAAGTATTTTTGAGATTATGCAAGGAGATGGAGTTTGTCAGAGAGTTGATGTTTGTAATAAGGTAAGTTTTGTAAAATTAATGCTAGACCTAGAAATTAAGGATTGTGTGCTGTTGTGTAAGTGAAAGTGAAATGTTTACCTGGGAGATCGATAAGATTGTTGGCTTGTAGTAAGTCCTGCTGTTATATAATTTTGATTAGATGAAAGTGATGCAATATGAATCAAGCTATGTGTGGATTAAATATTTATATGATATATGTCTGTGTGATATAAAAGGATGCAATGATACAGAGATGTTTTGATTTTATAGGAAGGTTGAGTTATAATTTGGTTGAAGAGTCAACTGTACATTTAATACCCCTAGTGCAATTCAAGAGGACTAAGTTAGAATGTGTGCTTAGGGTTGCATTCAGGGGGAAATGTGTTGTTACACGGGTGTAGACATTGTTTGATTGAAGTAAAGAGCGTTGTAATATTTGAATAAAAGTTATTAAGCTTTATAGTTCTACAATCAGGTTCCTTATTATATGAGAATAATTCATCTGATAGGATTCGCTTAAGCTTGAGAAAAAATTGACTATAATATTTAGATATGAACTTTATTATAATGTTGTGTGTTTTGAAGAAAGGCGTAAATAAGAATAAAACGAGAGAGTATTGAGAATGTTTGTGATATGTAAGAATTTTGAAGACTTGGATGATTTAACTCGGCTGTGTTGTTAAGCGGGTAAATTGGTATTATGGTTATTGCGTGCAGGAATCGATCTTCTCGTGAGAAGCGATTCATAATAAAGATTGATATGAGTCTCGAGCAAAGAATTTGAAGAGAAGATGTGATTCCATGGGCTCGAGAAGAATATGTATAAGAATAACAGAGTGAATGGCAAGTTTCTGTGAGCTTTGAGGGGTTTTACGATGGTTCTTATGTAAGTAATGAGGCCTGGCTCAGTAGCTTATTGCAACCATCACATTGACCGATATATATATATATCTTGATAACATCTTATGAGGTGTTTTTTCTAAAACTGCTAACGAGTCGTGTGCCGTCAATGGTAGTAATGAATTATGTGATGCGTGTCGTTTCGAGCCATATTTGGTTGCTTAAGTTGCTTTTCTTTCTGTGAGCGATGAGATTGTCCTATTTTTTGGTGCATGTTTACGTCACGCCTACATATCTATTTATTAAGTGGAATAAGGCAGAGAGAAATAAAGAAAAATATGTTTTATTAGAATTTTAGATTTATATATATAATATTTTATATAACGTATATATATTTATAGTATTATTATATAGTATTAGTCATATATATATATTAGATATATATATTTTTATTTGATATAATAATAATTCTAGTCAGAAACCGAGACATTTAGTCTTAATATTGATTATCCTACTTATGTTATAGGAGGAGACTACTTTGATATATTATATAATGTAATTATGTTAATGAAAGTTAGTACATTTATTATACTAGTTAGTTATATTATGTAATCCGTTACTATATCCCCTCTTATCATCAACATATGACAAGCTAATTTTGAGCCGGAGGACTTCTAATACAAGAGTATAGGCAGTTGCTTAAGCACTCGACGGACTCATGTAAAATCACAAGAGATACACATACTCCACATCTAACATTACCTATCTATACATCTAGACAGACATCTCACTATCTCAGAACTACCATCACTACACACAATTAATTTTATTCTTTGAATGAAATATTAACTTTTATTTTTTGTTCAGTATTGGTATAGAATACCCGTCTCATTTAGTAATGGGATGTTCCTCATTCCACTCCTGAAAATGAGTAAACACATCAAAAACATCTTTTTTCCAATGTTTCTGCTTCTTAACTGATTTTTTTATACATAGTTCATTAGTAATGTATTTTAAATTTATAGATATTCAATGTAAACTGCAAGTAAGACGAAAGTATTTTTGGGTGAGATGATAATTGTAGTTCCGTTCTTTAATTTTGAAAGTATCGTTAAATTATTCAATATTTAGGGTTATAGACAATTTAAGCTACCTCAACTACCTTCCTATATAAGCTATACATCTCATAATAAAAGTATAAAGACAATTATATATACCTTGGTAGTTGTTATATATACTTACTGTCTTGAATAATGTTGTGAAATGGGTCTCTACTGTATCGAGATTTTATAATCGATCTAGATGGTGCACAAAGGTAGCGTTAAGTTTTTGTGATGTGCGCTAGTAGATGTTCTTTTTGCATAGGATATTTGACCTTGTTTTAATGTTAGTGGTAAAATATGTATGGAATAAAAGTATATCTCTATATATACATAGAATATATAGATGAGAGTTTGGTGTTCGTTTAATATAGCTGTAAATAATTATTATAATTATAAAATGAAATGAACGTATTTAGAATTTCAATTGGTAGTGTTTAGATGAAGGTAATGAGAATTTAACTGACTTGAGATGTATTGATATATGTAAGTATGTATGATTGAAAAAAAGTTTATGAATTAGTAAATCAGTTGTTAAGCTATGGTTTTATATGAAGTTGCAGCGTGTCAGATCGAATGCTCACAGAAGGGCATATAGAAGTGGATTAGTCAGACAAATGCTACCTCTGAAGACAGAATGTCAGTTTCCTGTCGCACGGAAGTATTGTTGCATTCATCTTTTTTTGCGATAGTTTTGAGGCTCTAGTCCTACGTTTAAGAAGGTAAGTTCTATATGATGATGAAATCCCTTCAGCATTCACGAGATGTCGATTATTGATTGCGTTTCGCTATCATTGTGAAGACCTATGGTTAGTTTTTTAAACTCCTTGTTTATAGATTGAAGCTCTCAGCGATATTAAGTTTTTATGATGTGTATTGTATGTGACTTTTCTATTTTCTAGCCTACCGTCATGTTCTTTTCTACTTTATTGTCTTATTTTTCTCTTGTTATCGCACCCCACTCCACATGTTAGTGGAAGACAAAGGAAATAAAATACGAGGGCCGAATATTTGTAAATTACATTTATATATATATTATATTATTATGGTAGTGTTTTATATATAATTATATTATAATATATTATATATATAACTATTTTATTATATTATATAGTATAGCATAGTAGTTTATGTCCATAGATAATATAGTATAATAAATGCGCTGACGATCCCTCCTTAGAATGACAAACTTAATTATTAGCCGGTTACTTCAATACAAATCAATCGCATTGTTCTTGGATTATAATAGGCAACTCATTTTAATACCAGTGACGAATACACAAACAGTCACCATCAACTCACACACTGTTTATCTACAGTCTATACGCCAGACCACGACACCTGCACATCAAACACGCACACCTATACACACACAAGGTATATTAATTTCTTAGATGAAAATTAATTTTTACTATGTCTCATGTTTTGTATGAATCCAGTCTCAGTTTGATTGTATTGTTTCATTAGTGATGCGTATCTACGGCACTATATGATATAACATTACCTAACAATTGAAGAACTAGTAATTATACAAAAACTGAGACATAGTTAAAGAATATTAATTAAATTTTCTAGATCTAAGAGAATAAATGATTTGATTGTTGATATGGGTGGTGTCAGTGTGTTGTGCCATGTTTGATTTTGTAATTGGTCAACAACTTTTTTTCCGAATTTTTCTGATTATATGATGAATTTTTTTAACATGTTCGTAATTGTATTTTAAATTTAATAGTAATCGTGTTTTGATAATATGGTAGTAAGAAAATCAGAGTATGTTGTTAATATAATATAGTATAGTTTTCATTCTATAATTGTAAAAATCGTTAAAAAAGACACATATGAGAGTATATATATTAAATATTACATTCCTGATATTCAAATACGATAATAATAAAATATTTACAAGCAGATAACTAATACTTATTATATAGTTATACTTTACGTGCTTGGACTATTTGAAGCTGTGCAGTTTCTTTAATTAAAACAGAAAAAGAATGCTTCCAAAAAAAAAATATATCATATATTAATCTCATACATGACTCTTTTTGAACGTGCATTTCATCCTTGTCAATGCATTTGTTTTCTATCTTAGAAAATATTTCCTGAATGAGAAAATGCCCATGATAGAAAGCATAGGTCTGGGTAATTATCTTTAAGTGGAATGATACCAGTTTATTAAACTATTTTATATAGAAAATCGTACCTCTATATTTGATTGGATGTCTAGTGTTGTTTACTATTTTGAGAGAGCATCAAACAAAATTGCTGCAGCTAGATACATTATGTACATCAGTATACACACACATATATATTTAGTTTCTTCAGATCGAAAATATAATTTGTTTACTATGTTCTCAGGTTTTTGTATACATACCGAGTCTCATTATGGTATGATTTTTCATTGTGTTCGTTAATCTACGCACAAATGAAAAAATCTGCATCAACTGAACATATTATACAAGAATTTAGCAGCATAGAAATATATTAATTTACCCGGATTTGATGGAAGAAAATATATTGTGTGTGTATAGGTGTGCGTGTTTGGATGTGCAGGTGTGTGTAATGTCAACAACTTTTTCCAATTTTTCTGATATAAGACCCTTTTAACATGTTAGTAATGGTATTAGATAGTAATATATAGAACTTATAATATGTGTAAGAAAACAAGTATTGTTCTGAGTAATAAATGTATAAAATTTTGTACATTTTAAAATCTTAATAACAAATATTTAGCCAATTTAATCTATCCAACCTGTTCCCAAAATAAGGCATAAGCTAGTATTATATGAGAAATAAAGGCGATTTATATATATAACTTTTTATAGTATATATATATAGCTACTTGGCTTGAATCTATTGAAAGCTTGTTGCAGTTTACTTTTATTAAAAAAAGAATAAAGAATGCAGCCAAGGAAATTAAGTTATATCATTATAATCTATTACATGACTTTTTTGAACTTGCTATTCATCCTGCTCCAAGAAGAACTAGATCTTAGAAAATATTTCTTGAATGGAAAATAATCCATGGAAAGAAATAACTTTTGTAATTAGCATAATAGTTTTAAACTATAGACGATTGGAAAGGTACCCTATATTTGTGTGTCAGTGTTTTTACTATTTAGAGACATCAAACAAAAGTGCTGCACAGAGTACAGAAAGCGTCACATGAATAGACCCAAAAGTTCTGATATACCAAACATCACCGCGCGCGCTCCTAGTTAGAATTGTTACTCTAGCTTGATAATTCATAAAAATCCTTCCTCGAAAACTACAACGATGAAATAGGTACTTATTGTTTGAAGATAAAAAATGAAAATATTATAAAATGGAAAATGTTATAAAGGTGAATTAAGAGAGGAAAAGAAATGAATGAAGAAATTTTGACCTGAAAAAAATTGCTCAGAAATTAGCTTACCAATTATGTTCTAGAAATAAATATAGTACTAATATCAATTATCCAAAGGCGTATTCCGCTCTTCAAAAATGATTAAAAATTTCCAATTAATAAAAACATTGTATTAAAAGATCCAAATATGAGGGAGACTAGAAAAACTTCTTGAAAAATTTTAAGTAACAGGACAATTTTAGTAGCTCTCTCTCCTCTACTCTCTCTCTCCTCTCTCTCTCATGTATATATATTTATACATATATCATATTTTTAGATGGTTCGTTTGGGTATATTTATATAATATAATATTAATATATTATCTATACTTTATATCTTGTGATTTCATAATTTATATAATATAATTATATAATCATGTATTTCTATAGTAGTATATAGTATATATTATATATATAGTAATAGTTATTTTAATTGATATATATTATTTATATATATTATATTTAGTAGGATTATATATATATATATATATATTCTTTGCCATTGTTTATCCAGTTTCACGCTTTAGTTGATTTTTCTCTTGAAAGACTCATCTGTGTATTAAAAAACGCTTTTAGGATTGTTTGTAAAATTTATGTTTTATTTATAATTCTTAATCAATATATTTATTTACCTAGTAGCTTCGCTGTACTGCTCTTGCGAATGCATTTACTATATTTTTTACAATTGATTCTATCATATTCTGGATTTAATACCCTCTAGTATATCAAATCTATTTTTCCATATGTTATTTAATCACTAATAACATAAGAATACCTATGAAATTCTTAGAATCTATAAAGAAAAGACAGCAGATGATTAAGATGCAGAGATTATATCACATAAGATGTGGTTATAACAATCAGACATAAATCTAACAAATATAAACAATAATAGAAATTATAAAATTAAAATTTTATTCTTAGTAAAACAAAACATTATTTACATAAAAAGAATGAATACTATAAATAACATTGTGCAATAAAAAGATATAACATTTTTATAATTAATAAAAATAAAATCAATACATTTTAAATTAAAAAAAAAAAATATTTTAATTTGCTCACAAATCATTATTGATATCTGTAAAAGTTTCTTTGATTACACACTGCTAAGTTAGAAAGATCATTATAACTTTGATTAAAAAAGAAACATATTAAACAAATAATAAGTATGTGAAATAAACTTATAATATACATATTATATTATTTCTTTCCACTACCTTCCTTTCCCCTTAACGAGAGCCGGGCCTAATCATCTTACCTTCGCCGTTTCTTCCTTTTCAATGGCCTTCCTAATCTTTCTAGAAATAAATAAATTAAATCATGCTTCCTTTGATTCGGATTGATTAGTCAGTTTGTGGTGGATTTTAGAATTAAAGATTTTTTGGTACATTTAGTGCTGTGGAAAGGATAATGTTGATTCTCAGGTTGAGTGGGGATGTTTTGTTTGAATTTTGAGTTAATATTCTAGAAGTGAATACCATGGCTGCCTTCCTAGAGAGAACCGCGACAACATTATACGCACTGGTATGCTGGTCCAAAGTGATATACATGCGACAGATATTTCAGCGTGGACGTGGATTGATGAATGGAGTTATTTTAGATATGGGGAGGCGATATCGTTATTAGTTAACTGTATCTGGATTGTGTTAACAAACTGGAGATTCTGAAGGTTGGGAGGGAGCTTGTTTGATTGCTGAATGTATAATGTTGGTTGTGATTTTATATCTTTTACGATAGGAGAAGAGGTTTGCTGTCTATCTCTCTTTT
>JABUQX010075209.1:0-7500 GCA_015478945.1 Trachelipus rathkii | reverse complement strand
ATATATATATATATATGGTGTTTTTTAATATTTGAATCAGTTCATATTTTCTGAAAAAATTTTCTAAGTTCAAAATTGGGGAACAGAGTCAGCCGGCTGCCTTGTGATGTTGGCTGAGTAAAGATAATTTTCTATTTGTTATATTAGGGTTTAGTTGTTATATTTTTTAGTTTAAAAATATGTTGATTGTGAAAAGTTGTGCAATATTTTTAACACAAATGTCCGTTATATGGATTATTGAATTGATTGCTGATGAACATAATTAAAAATTAGAAGAAAAACTATGTTCATTCGTATATGTTTATATGAGAATATAGTGTTTTATTGTCTACAGGGACATAGTCTTTTATTAAATTTCAAAATAAGCTGACTAGCTTTCTTTCCGGTTGGTTGATGAACGAAAATTTTTATATGTCATATTTCATTGAAACGTATTGGTTGTCGAGAGTTATGATAAGTTGTGAATTATTTACTACTAATTTATCTTTTGTGTTTTAATGAATACAATGGTGACGGAAATAAATTATTATCATTTATATATCGCCAGTTAGTATTAAAAAAGATTATAATTTTGTTATGCGTTATTGCGTTAAGGTCACAGTGTTTTTGTCCCCGCATGTAACCTTCTTTATCTTGAAGGAGTCCAAAGATTTGAAAGTACGTAACGTTATATATATATATATATATATATATATATATATAGTATATATATATATATGTTTACATATATATGTTATATATATATATATATATATATATATATATATATATATATATATATATATATATATATATATATATATATAATATATATATATATATATATTTATATATGTATATAATAAATTCTTTTTGTATTTATCTTTTAGCTATTTGATTTATTTATTAAACTTTAAATATTAGTAATTTTGTACTAAAAAGATTATTCTAGGTTACGTTAGCTTTTGCGTAAAACCATTATCATGCAGTTAAATAAAGCTTTGGCAACTAAGATCCATCTAGGTTAGGTTGAACTTTTCGTTGCAACCGCAGACCATTCTAGTTAGGTTTAATCTTCTCTTTGCAAACCACGATCCATCGAAGTTAGCTGGCTTGCAACCACGATCCATCCTGTTAGTCGAACTTAGCGGTTTTTAAGTCGCGTTTGGATGTTCAGATATCGAGATCGATTTACTATATATGAGATATATAGGGTAGTAGCAAAGATATATAGTTATATATATATATAGTATATATATATATATATATATATATATATATATATATATATATATATATATATATATATAAATATATATATATATATATATATATATATATATATATATATATATATATAGTAGCAGCAGCAGAGTATATATATATATATATGGTATATATATATAGTATATATATATATATATATATATATATATATCACGTCGTTCGTTCACAAGATTTAGTTCAAAGCTGCTGAGCGGTTGAAAGTTTGATCATACATGGCTCATGGCTTCTACAAAGCCATCACCTGCTACTGAGTTCAAGTCAGTCACCAGGTTGGTTTCTGAAACGGTTCACCAGATTCAAATATAGAACTTTCCCATATATATATATATATATATATATATATATAGTAAAATAAGAAAGAGATATATATATATATATATATATATATATATATATATATATATATATATATATATATATATATATATATATATTTAAATATAAATATATATCAATAATTTATTTATTTGATAACGAAAAATAAGAATTAAACTTTATTATTATATAAATTGTAAATTTCTCATTTCAGGTTATCTATTAAAAACTTGTAATTCGCTATAAAATAGCTAAAGATGTTCATCTTCAATTAAAATTTGAAAACCAAACAGTTGCTAAGTCAATGATTTGAAACTGTAGTGGTATTTAGAAAAAGGACTAATTATAATAAAGAGAATAAATATAATAGTATGTGGATGTCTATAAACTGAGCTAAGGATCAAATGTCACTCATCTTAGAATTAAGCCTTATATGGTGAGATAGAGAGAGAGAGAGTAGTATAGAGTGAGTATATGAGTATATATATATACATATAAGATATATAGGTAGAGAGTATATAGTAGATATATATATATATATATATTATTTTTAACAACAAGATTATATATGAATTAAAATTTAGATGTTGTATTGGTCTATTTTGGTGCTGAGAGAAGTTTTATGTGTCATATTTTCGTGTAAAATTAATAGAATTGTGCATGAGATGTTACATCCCATTTACACAGTCTGAGTGCATTTTGCAGACTGATTTCAAATTGGATAGTTTTTCATTTGACTTTTGACTTAACGCTCCATTATGTGCACCAAAAGCACTGCTTAAATTACCATCCTGAAACCCGACGTTTGTTTTACCGCTTGAATCTAAAATCGACGGTCCACAATGTTTCCACCCTTAGTTCTTAATCTCTATTCCGGTAATTTTAATCAACTTTGAATAATTTTCACTTTGCCACAGAAGAAAATCTTGCTTTGAAGTTTAATTCCTTTCATCACATTTGTGCTTACTGATATTGGGCGCAGAAAACAATATATCTTTTTCTCCTTTTGTTCACCTTTGTTGAATCCAGACGAAATTTAATATATAAATTGAAATATTTCTTTGCTCCTTTCAATCTTAGAATATATGGTGGTTTAGGTTTAATATGTTTAATAAGAATCTTTGATAATTGTTATTTATGTTAATAATAGTTTAAATAAATTATTATATATAAATAGTCTTAAATTAATAACTGTATATATATATATATATATATTAGTGATATATATAGTATACATATATATTATATTAAGTTATATGTTAATATTTTATAGGAGTAGATATAGTGATTTATACTACTATAATTCATTTGTCTGCAAAGAAATTAATTCTGAAAACTGTTTTTTCTCTCTTTCTCTTTTTCACTCTCTCTCTCCTCCTCTCATTCATATATAGATATATGTGTATATATATATAATATATATTATAGGATATATATATATATATATTATAATATACCATATATATATTATATATATATATATATATATTATAATATACTATATATGTTATATTTAAATATGTTTAATAAAAATCTTTTATGTAATTTATATATATATATATATAATATAATATATATATATATATATTATATATATATATATATATATAATATATAATATATTACAATATAGATAATATATATATATATATATATATATATATATATAATATATATATAATTATAAATATATATATATAATATAATATATATAAATATATATATAATATATAATATATATATATATTATATATATAATATATATTAAAATAACGTTAAATGTTCTCAACTATATTTATAAATAAAAACTTACATAACGTTGTTTATTGCCCAACATTAAAATTGTTTAACCAAACCTTAAAGATCTCGATAGTTTTTTCCGGTTATTCTAAAATACAGTACTCTAAATTTTATGTACCACGATACAACACAAACCTTCCCCCACTTTATTAGAGCATCAGAAATGAGTCACCGTATTTAAATTGGATTAAAACCCATAGCGGTTATTTGTTGCGATTCATTCGGTTACATTTTTTGTTTCAATTTTAGCAAAATGCTTTTATGCTTATATGCAAGTATTTTGCATCATTTGATCCAATTGTTCCGCAAAAAAAAGCAACATAATTATTCTAACGTTATTAATTATTTTATATAAACAAGCGATCGTTTCTTTATTTAATGGTTAAAATTATCGGTATTGCAAAAGCACGTACAAGCAATGGAGTTTTATTATTATTATTTGATTATATGTCTACTTAGTAATTATATGATTAGTATAATTAATGAGTCTTATATTGAGTGTTGGAAGCCGTAATATTATATGCATATATTATTTTATAATAATATTACTATATTATATTATTATACCTTTATTAAGGATAGAGCAGGGGACATAGTATATTATATATATATTAGTATATATATATATATATATATTATATAGTATTATATCATTTATATGAATATATATTTAAATTTCTTTAGTGGGTCATAATATAAGGCTGGGTATATATATTAATATATATATATATATAATAATATATATAGTATTATTATATATATATATATTATATATATATATATATTTTATATATAGTATTATATACTTTGTTAATCTGTTATATCGCTGATCTGGACAAAATTTCCGGAGTGGGGTTGTACTTCAACCTTGTGAAAATTTATTCTTTAAAAACCCAACTTCTACAAATCTCCCTCTTCTAAGACACCTTTCTAACTTCCTATCTCTTTCGACGGTTCTATCTTCTCTTCTGTTGACAACATAAAACATTCTTGGCGGTAACAATTAAACAAAAAAATTGTTCGTTTGAAATCCTCACATCACAACGGTTGCCTAGGCGGCCTCAAAGAAGAACTCGGAGTTCTGTCTAGACTGCGTGACTTTTTTCCTCTTCTCAGTTGTCCAGCTATACAAGGGCCTCATTCCGACTTTATGAGTACTGCTCTCAATCTGGGGGAGCAGTGCTCTGTTTCACCCGGCTTTGGGATAGGGTCAAGTCAAAGGCCAAAAGCTTGTATAAACTGTCTGTACTTTCTAGTTCACGTGACCCTCTTCTCTTTGCGGCGCGATGTTGCGGTGCTTTATCTCTTTCTTATAGGTACCGTAGCGGCAAGTGCTCGAGGAACTTTCAACTCGCGTACCACCACCTTTACGACGCCAACGAAGCACAAGGGGGTGCTGTGTCGCACATGAGTTTTGTTTGATATTAGGTAACTCCAGACTGTTCGCTGCGGTGCTTCCTTCTTCCTGCCACCTCTGTTCTGTGAATTCTCTTCCATCTTCTGTGTTTTCCTGCTCTGATTTTAATCTTCCTCACTTTAAAGCCTGCGTCCTGTTGCTCATCTGCGTAATTTTATGCGTAGATGAGGAAGATTTAGACGTCAAACAACTCCGCCCTCTTGAATAGGCCTGCCCGTGACGGCGGAGTGTTCAAGTGTAAAAAAAAATGAAAATTAATATATTATAAATTTAATATATATAATATATAATAAATATAATATAATATATAGTTATATATATAATATATAATATATATATGATACACATATAGATATATATATATATATATATAATAATGTATATTATATATTTATATATTACTAAAAATAATATATAAATAATCAATATATAATATATATATATATATATATATATATATATATACTATAATAATATTATATATATATATATAATAATATATATATTCTATATATCTATATATATATTATATATAGAATATATATATTTATATATATATATATATATATAAGTATAACCTATAATAATATATATATTATATATATATTATATATATTATATAAGTATATATATAATATTAGTATAATATATATATATATATAATATAATATAACTATATATATATATATATAATAGTATATATATATATATAGTATATAAAATACGTGAGTAGATGGAGCCTATACTAGTTATATATATACTATATATATATATATATATATAGATATAGTTATATAATATATATATATATATTATAATAATAAATATAGTATATATAATATATATATATATATAAATAATTAGTTATATTTGTATACTTTTAGTAAATAGAATATATATTATATTATCGTGGTAATGCCTTGTAGACAGGGGTCAGGGGTTCAATCTCCCCAAATTATTAAAAGCAATCATAAATTTTTTGATTTTTCGTAAATCTGATATTGCAGTTTAATATATAAATGAATAATTATATATAAGATATGTATTAATAATAATTAATAATATATAATAATTATATTATATAATTAATAATAATAATAATAATTAATAATAATGAATAATTAGATTAATAATAATAATATATAAAATAATGATATTAATAATAATAATAATAAAATAGATAATAATAATAATAAGAATTAATTAATTATAATAATAATAAGAGATAATAATAATAATATATTATATATAATAATATAGTGTAATTTAATATATGTATTATAATAATAATAATAATTATAATGTAGAAGTTAGAAGTTATAATAACACTTTAAAAATGAAAAGATATTTATATAGAAAATAGAGACATTAATTTGCTTTGTTGTGTCCGCTAACGAGTTCTTAGTGTTCAAGGGCTGTTCCTAATTATGTATTAAAATATTTTAGACCATGGAGACTTAAATTTGAGAGGTTCAAGTTGCAGGATGATTTTCCATTAATTGGCTACCTCAGTTTAAGGAATAATGATGATGTATAAAACTAAAAGATAAAAGGAAACGTAAAATCGTTGAATGGGATGAGCAGGTTCATTCCTTCTTCAAGCTTAAATCTTTTTTTCCTCCTCATAACCATTGTTCGATCGTGCTTGTTCATGCCATTCAGGCTAAAGACAGTGCCTATCGGGGGTGGAAAAGATTCTCGTTCTCCTAATCACTCTCGCTAATTTTCATTCAGCTAGAAAATAGTTGCTGAGGAATACTCTTCGACAAGCAAAGCGGCTTTATTCAAACGAAAGTGCGCTAACGCCCCCTTGTTCTCCTTCTGACAAATCATTCTGGCCTCTTGTCAAAAAATCTATATAAACTTCTGCTATATCTGCCTTTCCTCTCTTAATGATATTGATGATTCTGTTATACCTGCTAATCTAAAACGGAAAATGCCCAATCTCTTCGGCCTTCTATTTTCTCTAACTCAATCTCTGGACGACTCTGGCATTCCTCTTCCTACTCCTTCTCACTCAGGTTCCTATGGCCTTTGCCCGTAATTATAACATTAAATCGGGTGATTGGCCCCTGAAATTCTAATGAGACTTAGGAACGTGGTGGCCCGTATGGTATTCTTCCCAGAATTTTTGAGGAAGTGTGCTTCCGTTGTAGCGGAGAGAAGTTCGCTTCAACTATGCCTATATCCTTTATGTCTCAATACTAGCACTTTTGCTCAGTGTTGGAAGCGAACGAACATGTCCTAAACACTATTTCCGAAAAAAATGAAGCCACTCTTATCCTTATAACTATCGCCCTATAGCTCTCCATTGTATTATATCTAATCTTTGTAAACCCTTTTCAAACATCAACTTTCTTAAATTCATTGGACAATTTCATTTCCGATCGCCAGTTACGGCTTTCGGCCGCTCGAGGTCTACAGATGGGTGATATTACTTTCCTTCTAACCGATGTTTTTGCGTAGCTTAGGAATCTTACAGGGAACTTGAGTGGTGGCGCATGGCATATGACCAAAAGTTGACCGAGTATTGGCACGCGTTCACTCTCTCCAAGGCTCGGGCCTCCTTTGTGTGTCCGTCTTCTCTTTTGCTTACTTGGTGAGTCTAGCATTGTTTTAGATATCCAAGATTCTATATATCTTTTCTGTCAATAGCTGGATGTTCCTCTAGAAGGTTCTGTCTTATCTTCCTACTTTATTCC
>JABUQX010075208.1:0-23616 GCA_015478945.1 Trachelipus rathkii | reverse complement strand
AATAAAGCCTGTTTTCCCAAAGAGTAAATGATCTATTACCGATTTACTGAAATTACTAAAGTTCTTTTAGTGAATTGGTCATTTTATGAAACATGACTATTTACTTAATTGGAAAATCATGGACTTGAGATCACAATCACTACAGCGAATTCCTAATATGATAAGTCAATAATCAAAGTAGATTCACGGTATAATTTAGCCACAGTCGAGGTAGTAGTTAGTTAAAGTTATTCGTAAGTTGATTTGGTTGGATTTCAGATCGCAGTTTTGATTAACTTGAATTTACAATAGCAGAATTTAGTGGGTATGGTAAAAACATGACAATTTTTTCTAAAAAATATGATCAAAATATGACGTATCAATAGATCAATAGATCAATTTAGATCCACGGTTACTATAAAAGGGTGCAGGTAGGTTGAGTTGTAGTTTGATTTTACTAGAACTTTATCTTGTTTTTCCAATGTTACTTTTGCTTATTTTACTTAGAATAAGGGTATGTAAAACATGACAATTTTTACCGTAAAAATATGGCTAATGAATCAATAGAACTATCCAATAGGATCAATAGAGTGCACGCGAAATTAGGATGTGAGGAGGGTTAGATTTGATTCTACCCTGAGAATTTTACCATGACCATTAACCATTTTGTTAGAGGTATCGTAAAAATGAGAACAGAAATTGTCTAAACGGTGTATAAAAACATATTTGAGAAAAATATAAATTTTTTTCATTCAGGAATGAGGTTTAAGAACAAAAACCAAAGTTTTAAAATATTAACGGGGGAAAAAAATTTTAAAAAAAATTCTCCAATGAAAAAAATATTTTATACTCATACTCACAAATTATGCATCTAAAAAACCATTTAAAAATTCCAAACAAAAAAAATTTATTGTTAATTAAATAGAGAAAGTATCAATAATGAAAAAAAAAAATGTTTTTTGATTAAAATAAGTTTAAAATTAATAAAAAAAAATACCAACTCTAAATTAAAAATTAAAATATAATGAAAAAATTCAATACTTTATATAAAATAAATAAAGTAATAGTAAAAAATAAATATTCAAACAAAAAATAAAAAAAAAATTTAAAATGAAAAATGAAAAAATAAAAAAGCAAAATAAATGTTAGAAAAATATACTTAAACAAAAATAAAATAAAAAATATTTACATTTATTGTATTATTAAACGAATGTTTACTAACTCGCCACCGCACCGGCTCCAGCTCCGGTGTAACTGTCAACTCCTACTCCTCTGTGTCAGACTCCTCCTCCTTCCTCATTCTTCTTTTCCTCCTTACTCCTTTCCTCCTTTCCTCCTTTCCTCCTTCTTCCTCTGTTTTGCATTCCATGCATTTTTTCTTCTTTTTTCAAATGGGGACTCCGAAGCCGAATCCAACTCCGACTCTGGCTCCTCTACTCCGTCTCCAAATGTCAGTCTTCTACGCTTATTTTAATTTTTAGGAGGGGAAGCGTCCCTCCTTACGGAGGGGACGCACAGGGACAGCGTAATTGCTCGTCTATCCAAGACGAGATTACGTCATCATTATAGCTCACAGCCAAATTTTAAAGCCCTTTACTTTAATTGGTCCTAACTATGATTGTTTTCAGGACGTATTGACTCTTGAGCGCCAAGATGGGGCAGCACCACCTTAGGGGTGACCTACGGTCACCAAAACTCGCCGGTGATCCACCTGTTTGATTGGGTATCGCTAAGCCTAATCGAACCCGTTTATTCGGACGCGGCAAAAGGGGCGTAGCGACATATTTCACCTTCGCTCTCGGGGGGAGGTACCCCCTATATACATCCTACCGACTTGAAATTTCGCGTGTAACGAGCTTAACATATACATAGAACATGTACCAAGTTTGAAAGCGATACCTCTTATACTTTTTGAGAAATCGCTGCGATCTGTCAAAACGTGGCATTACCACTTTATATATAATATTATTAATATATATATATATATATATATATATATATATGATATATTAATATATATAGATTAATATTATATATATATATATATATATTTATATTAATATATTATATTATATTATATATATATTTATATATATATTAATAATATATATTAATATATAGTTATATATATATATTACTTCCTCTCACAGGAATGTTAAGCTTTTTGATTTCAATACAAGCTTGTATTTAATTGTTCAATTTTTAATGAAAAAAGTTAAGTTATTTTTTGCAATGGAATTAAGAATAATAGATTTTACCTGAGTGAAATATTAATTTAAAATGGTAATAATAAAGCAATTGAACCAGTCTTATAATTTATTTAAATTAATATTTGATGTGCTTACACTATTTCCTTGCTCAAATGGTCAAAGATCATTTTTGTAGAGTCAAGTAGTTTATCTTCTAATATGACATCTTTTAATACGCCTTATGGCATGTATTATTATGGTGTGTCTTGTTTTGACTTCGACAATCTTTAAACTATATACATAACTTAAAATTTTTTACTAAAAAATTTATTAATTAATTAAATAAGAATTTTATTATTTGTTAAAGATTACAAATTTTTGATTTTCATTCATATATTATTAGAATTATTATTAATTATTTTCAGTTACAGCGAAAATAAAACTCTATTAAAAACTGATTTTGCTACTGCACGTATTATCATCAATACACAGTGTTTCGAAAAGAGATGAAGAAAGAGGATGGGAAAAACCCAGAAGAGAAAAGAGTTTAGCAGAATTAGGAGACGAATTTAAAGTTTAGAAAACGTCTTTGAGTATGTTTTGGTTCCTTTAAAAGACGATCAGGTATAAAGGTATTGGCAAGTATTCTACTACTCCAACTGATAGAGGCTATTTGAATAGAAAAATGGTTGGTTGGCGAGTTCATCGGTTGTATCATGAGAATTAAAGGAGTTATTAGCGGTAATGAACATCAAAATTACTAATGATAATGATTCCAGAAAAGGGAAAAGACAAGGGAATGTCCTCTAATTTGGAGTGTAGATGGTCGAAGAATTTTGGATAGTTGTTTCAGTTAGGAGACAGATACTCAAATCTTTTGAATTTAGTATTATTTTGACAATAGAGTCTAAGCAATAAAGAAGAAAACTCGAAGGACTCCAAATCAGAGATACAGGAACAAGCAATGCTATTGCTTACATAATAAGCACAACAACCTCCTATGGCTGTAAAATAAGGATAGAGAAAGCAAGAAGGAACACATAATGATTTGCTATGAATATACGCAAACACAGTTTCGGTTAAGAAAAAGAGGTGACGTCTAGAGTAGGAAAGGTGATGTTCAATAAATTGAAAATTGGACCAAAGACCGCAAATGTTGAAGAAATTAATGAGGAAGGAAGAACGTGCAACTGAACAAGCCGTCAATTCCGGGGCGTAACCAGGCCTATCACCAGAAGTCGTCAACTCTCAAATGGTGATTGCGCTTATTCCTATTATATATATATATATATATATGCTCGTGAAAACTTGGCGTGGAGGGGCTGCAGGTAATATATATATACTGCTATAGTGTTATATATATATATTTAATATATATAATATATATATCATTATTTATATATATATTATTATATATATATATTATATATATTATATGTTTATTATAAAGGATATACCTACTCGTAAATCGTAAACCTATATACACTTTTATATAGCAATAACGTAAAATAATTTATATTTTTGTTACGAAGTAAATTAACAACTTATTTTTTTTTTAATATCGATTGTCGCATTCGAACACATTCTGTAAATTAAAAACACATTACATTTGAACTTTAGATGGAACACTAGATATAATAAAATCGATTATCTTTTCTAAAAATTATCATATCTGACTAGGATTCCCTCAACGGACTATTACTAATTTTTTATATTCTGTGATAACTGTGTGCAATAAATTATAGAACTTTTTTTTTAAAATATATCGATTGCATGCATTCGAACCCATTCTGCAATTAAAAAGACTAAAAAAATAATATGTATTTCAGAAGGTGTCAGAAACGAAAAATGTCATTGCCCTGCTTATCTATGATTTGGTCCTCTCTCTCATTCTCTCTCTCCTCTCTCTCATCTCTCATCTCTCTCTCTTGTCTCTCTCTCTTCTCTCTCTCATCTCTCTCTCCTCTCATCTCTCTCTCAATATTGTTTCTGTTTTTTCTAAGGGCAGCAGAAAGAGAGCGTACTCTCTCTCTCCTTCCTCTCTCTCTATCTCTCTATAATATATATATATATATATATATATATTATATATATATTATAATATAATATATATATATATATATTTATATTTATAATATATATACTATATATATATATTATATATATATAACAACACCAGTAATTATTTCATCTGGTTCTATTATATATAATATATATATTATATATATAATATAGTGTATATATATATTATATATATATATATATCATATATATATACTATTATATAATATATTATTAATATATATATATATATATCTACGCCTGGCCACGTTCGAGATCCGGAGCTGTTGGTACGAAATCGCCAATAGGGAAGGGAG
The DNA here is from genome assembly GCA_015478945.1 of Trachelipus rathkii. NCBI lineage: Eukaryota > Metazoa > Arthropoda > Malacostraca > Isopoda > Trachelipodidae > Trachelipus > Trachelipus rathkii. The sequence continues at coordinate 19,070 of JABUQX010075208.1, read as the reverse complement.
GCTTACCCTTCTTTGAAGGTTTCAGAGCAAAATTAGAAATAAAACTTTATTCCCTTAAATGTTAACATAAATTTTAAAAATAATCGCAATTTTAAGAATATTTGGAGCTCACATTTCAAATTAACATCACAAGAACATGCACATCATCATCATCATCAGCAGCATTCATATAAAATGTTTATTTTTTTTTCTGTAAATAAATAATTTTTTATATATGCAATTAAATTTTCAACACCAAAAAAAAACAAAAAAAAAAAAACCATCCATTCTCTCTGATGCCTAATAATAAACTGATTTTTATTTTGTCTTTAATATATTCTTTTTATATGTACAGAAGGAGCATTAAAGGACAACTGCAAACCTCCCTCTAAGTTTGAAAGCAATTTTATCTGAAACAATCTGGTAAGTTGCCATAAAATTCAAAAAAACAAACTGGCAACTTGCTAAAAACACTATTATAGGAATTTGGTATTCTTTTTTCTTGTTAAGTTGCTGTATTTGTCTTAAATAATAAAGTTGGTCTTTTTTGAGGCTTGGAATTTTCAGGAGTCCCCAATTTAATAGTATTGGATATATTTGAAGAAAAAATATCGTACATAAAATTTGCTGTTGCAAAAAATTTATTCTTTTTCTTATTTTTCTTTTGTTTAATTACTATTTTTTTATGTATTAAATTGTTTAAAAAAATTTCTTTTCACTTTTATTTGACAAAATTTTATATTTCCAACAACATCCTATGCCTCGCATTTTTAATTTAATTTGGAGGGGCAGCAGCCCCGGAGCCCATATAGACGAGCCGCCACTGTATATAATATATTATATAATATTATATTATATATTATATTATTATATATTATATATATATATATATATTATATATATATTTATATATATATATTATATATATAATTATATATTATATATATTACATGGCGTATCCAGGGGGGGCCAGGGGAGCCATGGCCCCCCCGAAATTTTTTAGACACTAAAAAATTTTTAAGTATCATATTCGTTAATATTTATATACTAAAGTGCAGAAGTTAAAATTAATTTTATATAATTTCGCGCTGTCGGAACAATATCTCTTGTAAGTCCTTTGGGGAAATTTTTACAGGAGAAAGAGAAAACGTCATAATTATATATATTATATATTACTATATATTATTATATATCTATATATATATATATATATATATATATATATATATATATTTGATATAATATATATAATATATATATATATATATATATATATATATTATATATAATATATATTTATATATTAGACAGAGATGAGATAAGCTCTTAATTTTCTCTCTCTCCGCATACCTAGTAATTGTGTATTACATTGGTTTTTGCTGGGGTTTCAGAGTGTAAAGCTATCGATTCTGTTTAGTTTTAAGGATATAATATTCAGTTGCTAGTGAATAGTTATAGTTTTGCACTTTGTCTTTAAACATTTTTTTTGTTCTTTGTTGTCTTCACTTAAAAAAAAAAAAAATATGAAAATAAAAAACAGATTATTAGAGACTTTTTCCGACTAAAAAAAAGTAAGCAATCTGGAGTAATAAGATTTCTTGTTTATTCAAAGAGTGAGGTTTTCGGACTCTTTTCTTTATTCTGGAACTTTTCTGTAACTCCGATAGCAGCTGAAAAAATCTCAAGTAGACGGTGATGTTTTTCCTTCCCAAGTGGTCTATAGTCAAGCCAATCAAGCAATACAGGAAAGAATTGTATCATCCTCAACTATATTGGCAGTTTATAGTGGTACGGGTATTTTAGCAATAATGGAAAAAGTGGAAATATTAACAAATATCTCTCGAAACATATTCAAATATGATTAGTGTGTCTGCTCAGTCGAAGGCAAGGTCGGGAAGAATTTTCAAGAAAGTGGCTTGATGATATTTAAGTTTGGGTTAGCATAATCGATAAAAACGATGGGGTTATTTACTCAAATTATTACATTGTTTTTTGTCGCAGATCAAAAGAAAAAGGGTATAAGGAAATTCACAGGAATTGGTGTGGTTTTTGTCTCGAGATTACGTATGTCGAAGATCTTAAAGAAAGCCATTGAGTCTTTCAAAAAACACGAGGCAACTAATATCACAAAGAATCGGTAGAAAAGAGATTTTGCTGTAGAAAAGTAGGTTCAAGAAAAAATCGAGATTGACAGTCAGAAGAAAACGGAGGCCGAAAGACATTAGAAAGCGGCTAATTCCAATTTCTGAAACACAATTCGATTCTGTGGTAAGCAAAAATATATCAGTTACGTGGAGACATCATGACTTAGGTCGAATCGAACTCTTTTGGCCTGTGGGAAACGATGGCAATTTTTTGAGTCTTTATATGATATTTCGTGCTATGCTGAGATCACTGTTTCTTCAGAATCATTACAAACTTAGTGCTAGAAGTGCTATGTATAATCAGTTCAACAGCCAAATGCTCTAATTCAGGTCATTTGCCATCTCAATTCATACGTAAAATTGGTGCAAAGCATGAATAAGTAAATTTTTAAACTTGGTTTAGCCGATGAGTACGACGATGTGGTCCAGGATGGCAACAATTTGGTCGTTGTGTTGGGTGTGTGTTGTTACGTTGATTTATTGATACATCTTACGTCAAAGAAAGATTTTTTGTGTTTCGTCTCAGTAATGATTTGACGGGAATTAAGTCTGGCAAAATTAATTGAAGAAAAAGTAACTGACTTGGTTGGGATATGAATAGGATCCATATGAGGGAAGGGGTATGACGGTCGCAGCGCATATGAGTGGTGAGCTTCAAATGGGGGGGTGTTCAGAGAGTAATAAATAAAAATGTCGCAAAGCTATTTATACTCACTGTTTTTGTGCATTGCTTTAAATTTATGCCTTCATCAGTCTCAAGACTGCTTCTTAATAGTTCAAAATATTCGTAGTTGCAAATTGGAATAATACTCAAGATTTGTTGTACATTTTTTTCTAGTGCTGAGAGACGGATCATAAGATTTTGAAGAAAAAAAGAAGGACTTTTTCTAAGGTGGTAGCAAGAAGAGATTAACAAAGTTTGCGAAACTCGCTGGTGCCAGTGGCACGAATCGGTTTTTATTATTTAAAGAGATGATAAACCTGATAAATAGCAGCTTTAGAAACAAATAAATCTGCTGAAGTTGGAGTCAATCAAAAAAAGCGACTTTAATTCTAAACATGTTTATAGCGCATCTTTTCTGTTTTTCTTTTTTTGTTTTAAAAACATGAGACTATTAAGTTTAAACCATACAATCTTTTCCAAACGATTGCTAGACACACGTTATTGATTTTTTTGTGAGTGCATATACATGAAGTGATCTAGTTAAAACTTAAACTTGAAGCCATCACGAGACGCATCAGGAAAATTGCAACATTAGAAAGATTTTTTGGAAGATGTTGGTAAGCCCATCTAAATGCCGAGCTGGGTAGATTGAATTTGCTGAACCAAGAATATAACATCAAATTCTAAAAAATCCACCAGACCCCAACTCTTCCTACTTTCTGACCAAAACTTATTATCGCACATCTTTTTATGGCCATTCTTGGATGATTTTAATTACATAGCATTAGGATAGTAGGTTTTTAAATCATAAAGAAATTATAATCTTTCGTTGCACTTTGCTACACCCGAACAGTGTTAATCGTGCATTATGAGAAGATCTAAGATGTACATTTTATCGAGGAAGATTCAATGAAGGCCAATCTGGATTTTAGTAAAAGCTAGAAATGGGATTTTACCGGAAGTTGGAAATGGCATCACAAGCACAGATCGTCCAAAAACAGGCAATTAGGCGAACTGTTTCTTGTTCCGAAGTCAGCAATTACAATATTTGCCATCTTGTTGCAATATACTGGCAATTTTTACCTGTCTAGCTGCTTAAGTAGAAAGTTATGCTTTTTCAACATTCATGACTATCTGATTAAACCTACTTGAGAACTACTTTGGGAGGTTGAAAGACTTTTGGCTGGATTTCCCTTCTCTAGAACATGAAATATTGACATAACAAAGCTGAAGAATGTTTATCTCGGACTTTTGCTCAGATCTCATGTCCATTCGATTAAAATTATACATCAGGTAGAGATGACTTTTAGAAATTTTATGTAGATTATTTTGTCGCATTTTATATATAGTATAGTATATATAATTATAATATATATATATATTATATATATAATTATATTTATATATATATATATATGTTATATATATATATATATATAATATATATATATATATATATTATATATATATGATATATATTATATATATATTATATATATTATATATATTATATATTATACCCACCACTCACCGGCAGATCCCTTTTCAAGGAAGGACCCGAGTATCTACCCAAACTCGGTCCTAACTCAAATCACTGAGGTGGGCACAGACGCAGACGTAGACGCAGACGCAGGTTTTAAGCTGCAAAAGATTAAATAAATACAGTAGGAAAAATTGATGGGGGCAAATAATTCTGCTGAACAGAAGCGACTTATAAAGATCGGGACACCGCAGAGAGGAAACTTGGAGTTGCCAATTTCCACGCTAAGTTCTTGTGAGTTCATGGCACCCTAGTGATACAAGAGCGCCGCATATGGTGTAATGCGAGGGGTTAATTCATTCAAGCACCTACCTCTGTAGTACCCACAGGAAGGTAATAAAGCGCCGTCGATGCAGTGGGTCAAGAGAGTTTGAAAGTGTAAAACATTTTATCAGTCTTTTAGACTTAGACTTAACCCAGTCAAAAAGAACGGTGAAACTCGGGAATCTCTGCGCCATTGGATATATTGTGTTTTAATGTTAGGTTGTTTACAGAGCATACTTCATATAAGGGCCGATAAGCCCTTGTATGGTTCGACGAACTGTGCTAAAGAAAAAAATAACGTTTCGCACCCAGAAAAGAGCTCCCAGCTTATGTCAGACAACCTTATTTGTTCTGTTTGGAGGTTATATATATATATATATATATATATATATATATATATATATATATTATATAATATATTATATATATATATATATTTATATATATATATTTATTATATATATATATTATATTGGGTGTGTGTGTGTGTGTGTGTGTCTGGTAAAGCTATGTGCTGGAAGAATCGACATAGCTGGTTCGGACTCTGTTCTGAAGTTTGGTTTGTCATTTTAAATCGTGTTTTTGATAGCTATAGTGGACATAATTTCAAAAAGCCGCCCACACACACATACACATACGAAGAGAGTCGAGAGAGAGAGGAGAGAGAGAGGAGAGAGAGAGAGAGAGAGAGAGAGAGAGAGACGAGAGAGAGAGAGAGTTTAACGATCTTTGAGTTGATCTTGTTTGAGATCAAAGAAATTACGTTAATTAAGTGGCATCATTTATTGAAATTTGGCAAGTTTTTAAACCTCCGCTCTCCATTTCATATTCCCCCTTAAGATGATACATACTACCTATATACTCTATATATATAATATTATATATATATCTTCACTATAATTATAATATTATTATATATATATAATATATTTTTATATGTATATATATATATATATATACCGGTATAATATATATATATATATAATTATATATATATATATATATATATATTATATTATTATATATATATATATAATTATATATTTATATATATATATATATATATATATATATATATATATTGCACCGATACTGAAATTTTAGTCCCATATCGATACCGATACAAGTACCCACAATTTTTTCAAAACCGATAACCGAAATTTTTTGGGCGATACCGAATATTTCGATACTTTTATATATACTATAGTATATATATATTATAATCATATATATATATTATTTATATATATATATATATATATATATACTTTATATAGTATACCAATGGGTTATATCCACTATATACTATCTGTTTTATATTCTATAATATTGATATTTATTTACCTAGTGTATATGTATTATTATACTAATATATCTTATATTAATTTTTACTGTTATAATAATATAAATCGTAGTATGTATTAATATAGAGGGATCAAAAGATTGATCGTTTTATTATACAATTCTATTATTATTTATTAAGTATTTATTAATAATTTATATTATTATTTATGTTTAGGTATTATATTTATTATCTCCTATTATATATATCTATTATATATTATATATATATATATATATATATATATATATATATTAGGGGTGTACTGGAACGGAATTAGCGGATTCCGGCGGAATCGGAACTTCTAATGAAACTTTCCTTCACTCTAAAAATGTAAAAAAATAATCTTAATATATATATATATTATATATATATATATATATATATATATATATATATATATATATATAATATATATATATATATATATATATATATATATATTATATATATTATATATATTAACAGATTTTGAAAGATTTTATTCATTAATTGATTACAGATTTGTCATAATAATGACCTCACAAAATTGTTTCAAAATGCCATCATTCGTAAAGATTTTTTTAATAATAATAATGTTACACAAATTTTAATAGGTGTAAAATCTGCCCACATAAAAAATATACTAGGTAGTTCAACGTCAATTACATTTTAATACAATCCGCACTCGTCATAAAAGAGCATATGAAAAATCACGAAGAAATATCTGGAAATCAAAATTTTGAATAGTAAATAGGGAGAATCGCTGTTTTTCTAGAACACTGGACACCCCAAAATAGCGAATTTCGAAGCCGTGAACAAGTGACTTGAGGAAATTTTCTTCCTTCAAAAATTTGCGCATATCAATGAAACCCGAAATCACATGCAATTTCTTTCGAAAATAATAAATTTTATTGCACGAAGTAATTCAGTTCCATTCCTCACTGTAAAGGTGAGGGACTGCGTGAATCTTCTTCCAACCAAAATATCTTATTTCTATTGTAGAGAAAATATATATTTTTTTTTTTGTAGAGCAGAATGATGTACCAATCTTCATAGCATGTAATATTGAGATCAGCAGTAATTTCGAGAGCTACTTAAGGGCTTGATCAGTATATTTCACATTAGTATATATGGATAGCTAGCTAAATTATTAAACGCGTTCATTTATTTCTTTAATTACTTTCACTGGCACTCCAGTTTTGAAAATTTGGACTATGTTTCCATTTGCAACGTATATATAATTATAAATAACGTATTATATATATATATATATATATATATATATTATTATATATATATTATATATATATTATATATATTATTTATTATATTTATGATATATATATATATATATATAATATATATATATATATAGTATATTATATATATATTTAATTTTGGATTTTAAAATTTAATGAGTATCTTATTTATCCTATTGTTTGAAGATATTTGAGTAAACCTTTATTCAATAATACTGTAAGGTATGTAATACACTGTGCTGAATACTACACAAGGCTATCTTATATTTTGTTAAAAGATGGGCTTGGGTTATGTATTAATCATTACAAAGTATCATTTATCAAGTACTTAATAATTCTGTTCCGGCGGAACGAACCGAACCGGATAAAATGTAATTCTGGCGGAATCCCGGTACATACCTCTTATATATATAATATATATGTATATATTATATATTATATATATATATATATTATATATATATATTATATATATATATATATTGTATATATAATATATATATTATTATATATATATATATATATATTATATATATATATATATATCTATTACTATATACCGTATAATATATATATATATATTATAATATTATATATATATATATTATATAATATATATATATATATTATATGTATATGATATATATAGTATATATAATACTATATATTATATATATATTATTATTATATTATATATATATATATATATATTATATAGTCTGTCACCACATCAACGGGCCAGAGTCCCTATTCCAGGGAGAAATGTTGTCGGCCTCAAAAGTTACCAACCTAATCGTAAATTACGCAGATGAGAAAGACGCAGGCTTTCCAAGCTGAGGGAGATTAAATTCCAGTCAGGTAACAGAAGATGGAAAAGATTCCACAAGAACAGGTAGGTAAGCAGGCAAAAGAAGGAAGCTACTGCAGCGAACTCGCCTGTGAGTTACCAATATCATCAAAAAACTCATTGTGCAGACACAGCAGCCCTTGTGTTATAACGAGGGTGTCGTAAAGGTGGTGATACGCGGTTGATAAGTTCCCTCGAGCATCTTATTGAAAAGAGATAAAGCACCAACGTCGCGTCGCAAAGTTCTAGAACATGTTTATAAGCCTTTTTGCCTTTGACCTCGACCCTATCCAAAGCGCGGGTGATAACCAGAGCCCCATATAATGAAAGCAGTTTCATACAAGGGCGGATGAGGCCTCTTTATAACTGGAGTAACTGAGAAGAAGGAAAAAGTTCTCGCAGTCTAAACAAACTCCCAGTTTTTCTTTGAGGCCGCCCGGCCACGTTGTGAATTGTAGGTTTCCAGTGACATTTTTTAGTTTATGTTAAGGCAGAGGATGTTTTTTATTATTCGTCAACAGAGAGAGACGTAGAGAACGTCGAAAGAGGATTAGGAAGTTAGAGAAGTGTCTTAGTGAGGAAGTATTGTAGAAGTTGGATTTTTAAAGATGATTGAATTTCACAAGGTTAAGACGGCCCCCACCTCGGAAATTCTATTCCAGATCAACTAGAATAGATCGGACAATGATTAGCATGAGAGGCAAGTTCTAGAGTAAAAGGGGAGTAGGAATTGAAATGGAAGTTGCAAGAATGCAGGAGGGTTTGAGTCATCGCATATGAGTGGATAGAGTTTAGTTTGTCAGGTGAGAAGGCATCATTTACTGAGAGTAGGAATAATGATGTAGGTAGATAAGACACAGAACCTGATGAGACACGACGTATTCGCTCTACTTAAGAGATGAAGTCATCGGCCTCACTTAACCCAGGGCGAATTTTGTATTGGAATTAAGAGAGATATCTGAGGAGGGTGGACACTTGACCAGCAACAGAGACAGGAGCGAAAGCTCAAAGGAGGTGGATGCTTAGGAGAGCAGCGACGCCGTACCATACCGCGGTTCAAATGCTCTTTGGATATTTTTCAAACTAGCTCCACCATGGCAAGTCCTCCCCGTAAGTTCCTAAGGTATGTCTCATACTTAAAAACCTTTTCCTCAGTGGGTTGGGGAAGCACTGCACAGTCCAAGCCAAATTCAGAAGGAGCCGTTGGATCTTTCTACATCCGCCGGCTTAAGCTCGCTCGCTGTGTATTCATCTAAATATTGTTGGAAACCTTAACTCGAACTCTCTCATTTCTTAGATCACCTGGAATCTTCATTCACTTCTATCCGAATCTCCAGGACGGCTTTCGGCGCTTCGAGTCTACTAGCCGATATACTTTCATACTTACTGATTTATGGTTTTTCCCCCTTAGGAACTACGGAGAGACCTTGCATGGTGGCGTTTGAAAAATTCCAAAGCATTTGACCGGGTTATGGTAACGCGTCGCTGCTACTCTCTAAGCCTCCTTCCTTTGGGTTTCCTCCTTCTCTTGCTTAATTATGTCTAGTTATCTTCCGAATCACCCATGTCGCTGTTGTTGATTGGTGGGGCGACTTCAATTATCGTCCACTCAGTCGGTGTTCTTCATGGTTCTGTTCTTATCTCCTACTTTATTCTACTCTTCAGTAAGTGATCTTCTCACCTGCACATCTAACTCTATCACTCATATGCCGATGACTCTCAACCCTTCATTTCTTCACTCCTTTCAAATTCTACTTCCCTTTTCACTTGCTAGAATTGCCTCTCACTTAATTATTCTCTGATTCTATTCTAGTTGACTGGAGTATAAGAATTCCGGGTGGGGTCGCTTAATCCTTGTCGAAATTTCAATTCTTTAAAAAATCCCAACTTCTACAAATCTACCTTCACTAAGACACTTTCCCTAACTTTCCTATCGCTCTTTCGGCGTTCTCGTCGTCTCTCCTGTTTGGTCAATATAAATCATCTCTTGCCTTAACATAAGACCATAAAAATGTCTTGGAACGCTTCACAATCAACAAGGTTTGCGGGCGGCCTCAAAGAAACTGGGTATTCTGTTTAGACTGCGAGACCTTTTTCCTCTTCTCAGTTTAATCCGTTTATAAAGAGCCTCATCCCGCCCTTGTATGGGAAATAGCGCTTTCATATTTGGGGGGGCCTGGTTTCAACCGCTTTTTGATAGGGTCGAGTCAAAGGCAACGGTTATAAACTGTTCTGACACTTTTCCACTTCAACCGACGTGGTGCTTTATTCTCTTTTCAGCAGGTGCTCGAGGCGAACTTATCAATCGCGTACACACCTTTACGACACCCTCCGTAACCAAGGGCTGCTGGTGTCTGCACATGAGTGTTTTTGATGAATATGGTACTCCAGGCTAGTTCGCTTGCAGTGCTCTTCTTTCCTGCTACTTCTGTTCTGTGGAATTCTTTTTCCATCTTCTGTTTACCTGCTGAATTTATCTCCAGCTCCTTTAAAGCCCTGCGTATGTGGCTCATCTGCGTAATTTCGCTAGTTGTGCTTTTGAGGCTACAAATTTTCCTCCTTGAATAGCGACTTGGCTCGGAAGTGGTTGGTGACAACTATATATATATTATATATTACGTATATATATATATATTATGTACTATATAAGTATATATATATGTATATTTATTATATTATATATTAATTATATATATATATTATATATAATATATATATATATATATGAATATATATTTATATATATTATTAATTATATATATTATATTATAATCCGGTATATATATATATATTATATATATATATATTATTATATATATATATATATATAATATGTATATATATATTATATATAATAATATATATATATATATATATATATATATACATTATAATTATATTATTATAATATTTATAAATAAGTGCAGAAATAGAAAGTATACCCGCCGCGCCCGGCGGTAATTTTATCATTTTTATCCGGTCACGAGATTCGTTGCGGCAGAAAAACACAAAGTTTTAAGATAGCTTGTTATAATTGTTACATCATTCGGCAGCCATTAGTATTTTAACATAACACCATTAAGCGATCTTTTATATCAAATCATTTATGGTACCTGTTTAGTTTCATGCACAGTGTATTACATACCTACAGTATCTATTAGAAAATATAAGTTTATCGCTCAAATTATCTCAAACAGATAGGATAATTGATATCTCATTAAATCTTAAAATCCAATAATTAAATAATATATATATTATAATATATATTATAATAGTATATATCTATATTTATATATTATATATATATATATATATAATATATAATATTACTATACCGTATACTAGTAATGCTATATAATACTATATGATATATAGGTATATCGGTATAATTATAGGTAGTCTTGCAAGTGGATACATAGTCCGTAAAGTTTCTCAAGACTGGTAGCAGTGAGTAATTAAAGAATAAATGACTTGCCGTTGACATATTTAGCTAAGTCCTATCCATTTATTATTAGTAGATTGATTCGTGATCAGCGTTAGAGTATGCGTTTCTCGAATACTTTTTTTTTGTTTTTTGCTCGATTCAATTTACTGTATGAAGTATGGTGAGCATCATCTTCTCTACAAACAAAAAAAATATATTATTTTTCTACTAGAATAAAGATATTTCTGGTTGAAGAAGAATTACGAGTCCTACTCTCAGTGAATGTGAAAATGGCTGATTACTTCGTTGCATAAATTTATATTATTTCGGAAGAATTGCTTGTGATTGGGGGTCATTGATATGGGCAAATTTTTTTGGGAAGAAATTTTCCTCAAGTCACTTGTTTCACGGCTTCGAAATTTCGCTATTTTGGGGTGTCCAGTTTTCTATGAAAATACAGGATTCTCCCTTTTACTATCCTAATTTTTGATTTCAGAATATTTTTCTTCGGTGATTTTTTCATTATGTTTATGACAGTGGCATTCGTTTAAATGTAATTGGATGAACTATTCTCCTAGTTTTATTTTTTTGTGGCATATTTACACTCTCTATTAAAGATTTTTGTAACATTATTAATATAAAATAATCTTTCTTATCGATGATTGGCCATTTTGAAACAATTTTTGTGTAGTGTCTATTCATTATGACATAATGCTGTATGCAATTCAATGATAATAAATCTTTATCAAATATCTGGTTAATATATATCCTTATATATATAATTATTATATTATATATTGATATATATTATATTATATTATATATAATATATATAAATATATTATTATATATATTATATATATTATTATATTTTATATTATACTATTTTAAGATTATTTTTTATCATTTCTTTTAATGAGGTGAGGGAATTAGTTCTTAGAAATTTCGCGGGTTTCTCGCGCCGGTATTTCGGACGGCTATATTCCGTTCCAGTACACCCTAAATATATATAATATATATATATATAGATTATATATATATATATCATATTATATATGATGTATATATATATATATATAATTGACGTAATTGATACTATATATATCTATTATATATATTATATTTTATATCTTATTATATATTATAAATATATATATATATATATATTATAATATATATATATATATATATATATATATATTATATATATATATATATATTTATATGATTATAATAATATATTATATATTATATATTATATATATATATATATTATATATATATATTATTATAATATATATTATAAAAGTATCGTGTATCGGGTATCCGGCAAAAATTTCTGGTATCGGGTTTTTGAAAACATATTATTATAATTATTAGAATCAGTAGAATTACAAGTAATAGAAGTTCAATTTTTATCAATATATAATATTATTATATAATATTATATATATATATATATATATATATATATTATATATATTATTATATATATATTCATATATTTATATATTATATATATCATATATTATATTATATTAATATTTAAACAGTAATTTATTATATATATATATATATTATATTATTATATATATATAATAATATATATTAGTTATATATTATATATATATATTATTATTTATTATATAATAATATATATATATTATCATCTTATAAGGGGGAAACTGCAATTTGGAGGAGCGGAGGTTTAAATCACTTTGCCATAATTTCAATTAAATGATGTCTTTATTCTTTGCTTATATTACTTGTATTCTTTGTGATCTCAATACTATAGATTAATCTCATTAAGATCGTGTAACTATTCTTCTGGCGTCTTATGCGGCGTCTACCGCACTTGTTTTCGTCGTCTTCTCGTTGATTTCCAGCCCTTTCTTTGTTTATCTTGGTTTCATTTTTCTGTTTGGTATCACTTTTTCTGTTCTTGTCGTTCTCCCCGTTTCTTCTCTGAATCGGTCTCTCTTCTGTCTCTCTTGTTTCTGTACTTCTCCATCGTTTCTCTCTCTCTTTCTCTGTATGTGTATGTGTGTGTGGGCGTGGCGGCTTTTGAAATTATTTCACTTGACTATCAATAACACGATTAAAGAATGACAAACTAACTTGCCAGAACAGATGTCCGAACCAGCTGGTCGATTCTTTCCAGCGAGCATAGTTTACCAGACACAGCACACACACACACACACACTATATATATATATATATTAATATCTATATAATATATATATTATATACTATTAATATATTATATATTTATATATATTATGATATATAATATATGATATAATAATAGTAACCTCCAAAATGCAGAACGTCAAATAAGTGTTGTCGTGCATCTATCAGTCTTGGTTGGGTGAAGCTCTCTTCTGACCTGGTGCGAAAACGTTTTAGTTTTTTTCTTTCAGCATCGCCGCAGTCGTCGAAAATTTCCATTCGAAGGGTTTGATCGGCCTGTCTATATGAGTCGAAGTGGCTGCTGTACCTAATACATTTTGGGATTCCGGTTTCACCGTTCTTTTTGACCGGGTTGAAGAGTTCTAAGTCTAAATTTAGACTGATAAAATGTTTTTAGCGACTTTCAACTGTTCTATCTTGTTTCGCCATCTGCCAGTCGACGGCGCTTTGATTACTTCCTTGGTGCTGGGTCTGACTTAGTCAATTGAGTGTTATTCATTGGGCCGGTTTTTGTTGTTAATATAATTACCGGCCTCTGCCTTACACCATATGCGGCGCTCTTGTACTCACTTAGGTGCCATGATTCACTAAGATTAGTCGTGGAAATTGGCAACTCCAGTTTGCCTCTCTGCAGGTGTCCCGATCTTTTATAAGTTTCGTGCTTCTGTTCAGCAGATTATTTGCCCCATCAATCTTTTCCTACTGGTATTTATTTATATCTTTAGCGGAGCTTAAAACCGTGCGTCGCGTCTACGGTCCGTCTGTGGCCTCACCCAGTGATCTTGAGTAGGACCGAGTTTGGGTAGAATAACTCGGGTCGCCTTCTTGAGAAAGGGGATCTGCGGTGAGTGTGGGGTAATATATATATATATTATATATACCTTATAATATAGGTATTAAACTTTAGTATTATATTATATATATATATATATATATATATATATATATTAATATAATATATTAATTATAGTATATTTATATTATGTCGTTCTTGAAAATGACTTTGCCAGATATTGATGGCAATATATATATAAATGAAAACTACATAAATTTCTAAAATGCATCTTTACTTGCTGTTAACTTTTAATCGCATGGACTGAGAGTGAGCAAAGTCCGAAATAACATCTTCACATTATATTAAAAATGAATCAAAAATATTTCGATGTATTTAGAGGAAGAAAGTCCAGAATGACGGATTAAAACCTCGAGGGTATTTGCATATCGTAGTGTGGTTCAGATCAATAAATTGTTGAAAGGCATTCTTTCTACTTAAGCAGTAGACATGGGTAAAATTGCAAGTATTTTTGCAACAAGATGCAAATATTTGTAAATTGTGACTTCGAACAAGAAACTAGTTCGCCTATTGCTGTTTTTGGACGATCTGCTGCTGTGATGCCATTTCACTTCCGTAAATCCCATTCTGCTTTTACTGAAATCCAATCATTTGTTGTAATCGTAACCTCTTGTAAATATTACACAATCTTTTAGCTTCTCATATGGCACATTACAGCCGTTCGGTATGACCAAGGAAGAAATAAATTCTTTATGATTTAAAACCTCTATCCTTAATGCTTGTTATTAAATTCCAGAATGGCATAAAAAATGGCTCTGTGCATAATTAAGTTTGTGGGTCAAGAGTAGGATAAGTTGGGGTCTGTATTTTTAGAATTTGTTATTCTTGTTCAGTCAAATTCATACCACGCTCGATTATGATGGGCTACACATTTGCTTCAAAAATCTACTTCTATGTGCATTTTCTGCCTGATGGTCTCTGATGGCTTCAAGTTAGTTTTAACTAGATCCACTTCATTATATGCACTCACCAATAATCATTAACGTGTGTCTGAATCGTTTTGAAAGGATTGTATGTTAACTTATATATGAAGGTTTCGTGTTTAAAACAAGAGAAAAGTAAACCAGACAAGATGCGTCTATAGAACATTGTTTAGAATTAAGGAAGCTTTTTTTGACTGATTCCAATTTCACATTTTATTTGTTCTAAAGCTGCTATTATAGGTTTATCATCTCTTTTAAATAATAAAACGATTCCTGCCGTTGGCACCAGCGAGTTTCGAAACTTTTTTAATCTCTTCTTGCTACTCTTTGGAATAAGTTCTTCTATTTTTTCTTCAAAATCTTTTTGTCCTCTTAGCACTTAGAAAAAATGTACACACAATGTCTGATATTATTCCCAATTGCACTACCGCAAGTATTTTGAACTTTAGTAACGTCCTGTGGGACTGTGAGCATAAATTTAAGCAATGCAAAAGCCCAGTGAGTATAAAATAGGCTTTGTGACATATTTATTTATTACTCTCTAACACCCTTGAACTTCACCACTCATTGCTGGCCCGTTGCCCGTCAACCCCTGTCTCTTGGATGGTATTCATATCCAACCAAGGTTTCAGTGTATCTTTTTCTTCAATTAAGTTTTGCAACATTGCATTCTGTCAAAGTCATTTATTTTGGACCGAATTTCAAAGAATCTTCTTTGGTGTCGGTAAGAGTATCAATATCAACGTTAACACACACACACACAACGAAAATTGTTCTTCCTGGGACACATCGGTCGTCTCAATCGGCCTAAGACAGTTTAAAAATTTACTTTTTATTTGTAAAGTTTGATACATAGGTTAATTACCTTGAATGAAATTCAACACTGACTGAATTAGAGCATTTTGGGCTGTGGAACTGATATACATAGCATTTCTCTGGCACTAGTTTTTAAATGTTCTGAAAGAACATATCGTGTCCAGCATTAGCACGATATCATTAAAAGACTCAGAAAATTGCCATCGTTTCCCACAGCCAAAAGAGTTCGATGCGACCTGAGGCCTGATTTCCACGTAATGAATATATGTGCTTACCACCAGAATCGACATGTTTCAGGCATCTGACATTAGCCGCTTTCTAAAGTCTTATCGGCTCCCTTTCTGTCTTTCTGACTGTCCATCTCGATTTTTTCTTGAACCTGCTTTCTACAGCAAATCTCTTTTCTACCGATTCTTTGTGATATTTGGTTGCCTCGTGTTTTTTGAAAGATTCAATGGCTTTCTTTAGTTTGAATACGATCTCGAGACAGAAACACCCAATTCCTGGTGTTTTCCTTTACCTTTTTCTTTTGTTTCCAAAAACAATGCACAATTTGAGTAATAAACCCCATGCGTTTATCAGATTATGCTAACCACTTAATATCATCAAGCCACTTTCTTTGAAAATATCTTTCCCGACCTTTGCCTTCCTGAGCAGGGAATATATATTTTGAATCTGGTTTCCGGAGATATTTTAATATTTCCACTTTTTCCTTTTTGCTAAATACCGTACCTATGAACAATCTGCAATCTAGTTGAGATGTATTACGATTCTTCCTGTATTGCTTGATGCGCTTACTTATAGACACTTGGAAGTGAAAAACATCACGCGTCTACTTGAGATTGTTTTCAGCTGCTTATCTGAAGTTACAGAAGTTTCAGGATAAATTTCGAGTCTAGAACCTTACTCTTTGAATAACAGAAATCTTTATTACTGATTGCTTACTTTTTTCTGTGGAAAAAGTCTCTAATTTTTGTTTTTATTTTTCATTAATTTTGTTTTTTTTTAAAGTTGAAGACAACAAGAAAAAAAATGTATATAACTTTTGAAAAACTATACTATTCCCTAGCAACTTGATATTATATCCTTAAGAATCAACAGATCGATAGCTTACTACAGACAGCACAATGTTATCACTTACTCAGGTAATGCTGAGAGAGAGAATTAAGACTTATCCTCTCTGTCTAATATATAATATATTATATTATATATATATATATATATATATATTATATATATATATTATATATATATATATATATTTTATATATATATATATATTATATATTATAATATTATATATATATATATATATATATATATATTATTATGATTATTATGATCCTTTCTCCTGTTAAAACTTCCCCAAAGGACTTACGAGATTTGTTCCTCTGACAGCAACGAATTTATAAAATTAATTTAACCTCACTTTAATTTATTACTGATATAGTGTATACTTCTTATACAATTTTTAGTGTCTAAATAAATTTTGGAGGGTCATGGTCTGGCCCCCCTGGCACGCACTATATATATATACTATATATATATAATATAATATATAATATATATATATATATTTATATATATATATATATATATATATTAATATATTATATATATATATAAGTATATATAGTATATATATACAGTGGCGGTCGTCTATATGGGCTCCGGGGCTGCCTGCCCCTCCAAAATTAAATGGCAGGCATAGGGATGTTCGATGGAGAATATTTAAAATTGTGTTTTTGGTCAAATAAAAGTGAAAGAAATTTTTTTAAACAATTTAATATAAAAAATAGTAAATTAACAAAGAAAATAAGAGAAGAATGCTTTTGCAAAGCAATTTTTTATGTTACGATATTTTTTTTTCAGTATTCCAATACTATAATTGGGCCCTAATATTCCCAGTCAAAAAGACCAACTTTATTATTTAAGACAAATACAGCAGCAAAACTTAACAAGAAAAAAGAAATACCAAATTCTTACTTTCAAGCTAAGTTGCCAGTTTGGCTTTTTTTGAATTTTATGGCAACTTACCAGATTTGTTTCATATAAAATTGCATTTCAAACTTGAGGGAGTTGCTAGTTGTCCTTTAATGTCCTTCTGTACATATAAAAGACATATATTAAAGACAAATAAAAATCAGTTTATTATTAGGCTTCAGAGAGATTGGATGTGTTTTTTTTTTTTTGTTTTTTTTTTGGTGTTGAAATTTTAATTGCATATATGAATACTTATGGACACACTAGAAAAAAACAATATACATTTTGTATGAATGCTGGATGATGAAAAAAAAAAAAAATGATTCGACTATTCTTCATCTGAAAGAATAATATTGAAGAGTGTGGCTCCAAAATATTCTTAAAATTGCGTGTAAATTTTTAAAATTTATGCTTATACATTAAGGAATAAAGTGTTTATTTCTATTTTCGCTCTGAACCTTCAAAAAGAAAGGGTAAGCCCTCCTTCCCTCATTGGCGACTTTCGTACCACCAGCTCGGTCTGAACGTGCAGGCGTAAGGATTATTATATATATATATATATATTAGTATATTATATATTATATATATATAGTATACTAGGTATATATATATAGTATTATATATTATATTATAACTATTTATATATATATTATGTAGATATAGATAGATAGAACCAATGAAATAATTACTGGTGTTGTTATATATATATATATATATTATATATATTATATCATATATACTTATATATATAATATTATATATACATATCGATATGTGATATATAGTTATATATTATTATATCATATATGGAGAGGAGAGAGGAGAGAGAGAGAGAGAGAAGTACCTTCTCCTCCGTTGCG